>NW_026465930.1:0-13983 GCF_026875155.1 Cherax quadricarinatus
CGAACTTTGTTTCGTAATAACGTTTTAGTTGAGGACAAGAAGTACAAACAACTTTTCAGACTAGCCAGGGGATCCCCCCTTAGTGCAGTTCTTGCTAATTTATATATGGAGGACCTGGAATCCAATCGGATCCTCAGTAAAAACCCATGTTCAGTTACATGGATGTGGTACGTTGATGATATTTTGGTCATTGTAACCCAAAAATCTAGACGTACGTGACACCCTCAACACCATCAACACTCGGGAACCTACTAAAAAATTTTTACACTAAGTAGGAGAAGGACAACCAATTACCTTTTCTCGACATTCTCCTACGCACGGGAAAACAAACTTTCTTTTAAAGTCTACCGGGAAACCTACCTAAAGAACGATCTTCTACATTTCTTCTCTCACCATGACACAAGAAATAAAAGGGGGGTAGTTTTTGGGCTTCTTTCTGAGAGCCTACAGAATTTCCAGTCCGCAGTTCCTCGAAGAAGAATGCACCAATACATCACCAACTCTTTTAGTTCACACACTTCAAAATGTGACTGCAGGAAACGTGCGACATTAATCCTCAGCAAGCCCAACACCATCAAGTTGAAGAAAAGCCTCCAAGTTACATTGTTTTTACCAGTCAGCAACTTGCCACTAATGTTTCAGAAATGTTTGACAGTAAAACTGGCTAAAATATCTACCAGCTCTTCAACTACTATTAGGAACCTGATACAAAAACCCAAGCGTGATTCTGGCACAAGTGCAGGAATTTACACTATACCATTGGGGTGGGTGACAAAGTATATGTAGGGGAAACAGCCAGATCTCTGGACATTAGGATCGCAGAACACAAAAAATGCTTACAGAAATGATGACCGTAAAAAAACGCATGTGTTCAACATAGGGACGATTTTGGATACCTCATGAAATTAAATGAAGCTAAATTAGTGATTAAAGAAGACGATTTAAAAGACGGAGAAAATGCATTGAAGCTGCGCTAATCACTGTCAGAAAACACTAAAAAAACAAAAATCTGGTAGTTACAGTATTTCAAAATTACTAATCAAGAGGATATTACCTATCCTGGGAACTGCTGTTACATGATGTCAGCAAGCCCCTCTCTAACCTCACCTCCTCACTTCCACTACTACTACTACCACCTCTACCCACGCGCACTTCACCTGACTCCTGCCACTAATACGTATATGCGTTTTCTTAGTTTTCCTCTGTATTAGGAAATGAAGAAGCCACTCGTGGCGAAACGTTTCCTTTAACCCCTTGACTGTCGCAACCCCCAATACTGGGATGAATTGTGAAGGACCTGCCGAGCATGGGCCAACAGGCCTGCTGCAGTGATCCCCCTTTTTTATGTTCTAATGTAAAAATAAAAGTGGTGGTGGTAGAGTGGAAGCAGTTGTGATAGTGTTGATAAATTATAAAGTTGATAAATTATATGTTTCTCACATTCTTTACCAAAGGACTGGCACTAGAAGCTTTCTTTGGAACCATGCTCCAGCGAAATATTTCATAATACTGTATACCATATATTTTAGTGCTTGCAAGTGCTAAATAAGCTACCATGGCTCCAAAGAAAGCCCTAGTCCCAAGCCTTTGGTAAAGAAGGTGAGAAATACGATTGAATTTAAGAAAAACACCCATTGAACAATTTGAATTTAAGAAAAACATCATTGAACAATATGAAGTGGCGTACGTGGGGGCGAACTGGCCAGGATGTATACCAAAATCCCGTACAACCAATCTTCCATCATAGCCAAGAGAAAGGAAATTAAGGACGCTGTTGTTGCAAAGGGGGTAAATAAGCTGACAAAAATGAGATCACCAGTACTCGAAGGCGTTGAGAAGTTATTATTGGTGTGGACAAATGAGAAACAATTGGCAGGAGATAGTCTTATGACGTCGCTTATTTGTGAAAAGGCTAGGCAGTTGCATGACAATTTGGTAAAGAAATTGCCTGCAACTAGTGGGATGTGAGTGAATTTAAGGCCAGAAAAGGCGGGTTTGAGAGATTTAAGAAGCGTACTGGCATACACAGTGTGGTAAGGCATGGTGAGGCTGCCAGTTCGGACCACAAGGCAGCTGAAATTTTTTTTTTTTTTTATCACACTGGCTGATTCCCACCAAGGCAGGGTGGCCCGAAAAAGAAAAATTTTCCCACCATCATTCACTCCATCACTGTGTGCCAAAGGGTCTTACACTACAGTTTTTAAAACTGCAAACATTAACACCCCTCCTTCAGAGTGCAGGCACTGTACTTCCCATCTCCAGGACTCAAGTCCGCCTGCGTTTCCCTGAACCCCTTCAAAAATGTTCATTGCTCAGCACTCCAAAAAGAAACGTCAAGTATTAAACCCCAATTTGACTGTCGAAGGCCCAATCCGGGAAGTGTCTCCGGGTGTGGGCAAAATATTCGAAAAAAAAAATTATTTTTTCTTAATGAAAATGTTAAGATTATTTTTCTGATTGTTTTTAGTCCCCCCAAAAAAATTTTCCCATCAGAAACTTACCAGATATAGAGGCATAAGTTTGCAGAAATGAGCCACGTATGGCAACAGGGGCGCTGCCGCTCACCCGTAAACTTTAGTTACTGAATTTGAAGGTTTTTGTTTTTTCACTATTTATTTTTTCAAATAACTTATGGCCTGTGAACCAAAGTAAGTGCAATTACATATATACTCTTACAAAAAAATAGGTAATTCCCAATACACATTTATAAAAAATGCCAAAAAATTAAAAATATTTTTTCAACTTGTACAAAACAAACAAAAAAATTGGTTTATTACAATTTCTAAATAAACCCAATTAAGTCACAACAGTTGATTCTCACTTAAATCTTAAACATGTGTCATACACAGTGGTGTTTACACTCTTACACATAAAACATGGTGTCATACACATGGTTTTTACACTCTCAAACTAAAACATGGTGTCATACACAGTGGTGTTTAACCTCTCACACATAAAACATGGTGTCATACACATGGGTTTAACACTCTCACACTAAAACATGGTGCCCATACACAGTGGTTTTTTTACACTCTCACACAAAAAACATGGTGTCATACACATGGTGTTTTAAAACTCCTCACACATAAAACATGGTGTCATACACATGGTGTTTTACACTCTCACACATAAAACATGGTGTCATAACAGTGGTGTTTTACACCCCTCACACATAAAAATGGTGTCATACACAGGGTTTTTTTACACCCCACACATAAAACATGGTGTCAACACAATGGTTTTTTAAACACTCTCACCATAAAACCAGGTGTCATACAAAAGGGTGTTTTACACTCTCACACATAAAAAAAGGTGCCCATCCCACAGTGGTGTTTTACATCTCACACATAAAACAGGGTGTCATACACAGTGGTGTTTTAACACCCCTCACACATAAAACATGGTGTCATACACAGTGGTGTTTTACACTCTCACACATAAAACACGTGTCAACACAGGGTGTTTAAACACTCTCACACATAAAACATGGTGTCATACACAGTGGTGTTTTACACTCTCACACATAAAACATGGTCATACACAGTGGTGTTTTTACACTCCTCACACATAAAACATGGTGTCATACACAGTGGTGTTTTACACTCCCCACACATAAAACACAGTGTCATACACAGTGGTGTTTTACACTCTCACACATAAAACATGGTGTCATACACAGTGGTGTTTTACACTCTCACACATAAAAAAAGTGTCATACACAGTGGTGTTTTACACCCCTCACACATAAAACATGGGTTCATACACAGTGTGTTTTACACTCTCACACAAAAAACATGGTGTCTTTTTGGAATTTTTTTTTATTCAAAAAAACATGTCTAACCAGTTTTTTTCCTTCAAATAAAAAAGGCTTTTTGGGGGTTTTTTTTATCGGGAAAAATGGTCTGGCAATTTTCTTTCAATTACCTTTTATTTTACCCAGGTAATGTGGGGCACCCAATTCCTTCCTTTCCTTAATTTCCTTCATTCCTTTTTTCCTTCCTTTCCATCCTTCCTACTTTCCCCTTCCTTCCTTCCTTCTTCTTTTTTCCCTTTTATCTAGTCCTTCCTTTCATTCCTGCCTTCCCTTTTTGCCGGGTTTTCTATAATATATACACATATAAGTCACTAATATTTTCCCATAAACTCCTATTATCACCCCTTCAGCAAGCTTGTCTTGGGTGCGAGTGGGCTTAAAAATTGTTTTGAGTCAGGAGTTGCAGCTGTCAAAATGACATAAATTTTCTCATTTAGTCACCGCCCCCACCGCCTGTCAAAAACAATGGGCAGATGCTGCTTCCCCCTCCATTCTATCTAATTATCTTTCTCCCTCATTCTATCTCTTTCAATCTGTCTCTCTTTCTCTCTCTCTGTCTATCTCTGTCTCACAGGTACACATAAATACAACTATACATAGTGTAAAATACCTAGGATAACCCAAAAACCAGACAAAGTGCTATACTCGCTTGAAGACGTAAATAAACGTGGGGATGACACAGTCTTGTGGGGTCTCTCTGAGACAGAGCTAGACGGGTAGACAGGGAGTTTGGCAGACAGACAAATAGACAGACAGCAAATGTTTGTTCGTCGTCATCTTCTCCTCCTCCTCCTCCCCCTCCTCCCCCTCCTTCCTCCTCCTTCTCCTCCTCCTTCTCCTCCTCCTTCTCCTCCTCCTCCTCCTCCTCTCCTTCCTCCTCCTCCTCCTTCTCCCCTCCTCCTTCTCCTCCTCCCCTTCCTCCTCCTCCTTCTCCTCCTCCTCCTTCTCCTCCTCCTCCTCCCCTTCTCCTCCTCCTCCTTCTCCTCCTCCACCTCCTCCTCCTCCTCCTCCTCCTCCTCCTCCCCTCCTCCTCCTCCTCCTCCTCCTCCTCCCCTCCTCCTCCTCCTCCTCCTCCTCCTCCTCCTCCTCCCCTCCTCCTCCTCCTCCTCCTCCCCTCCTCCTCCTCCTCCTCCTCCTCCTCCTCTCCTCCTCCTCCTCCTCCTCCTCCTCCTCCTCCTCCTCCTCCTCCTCCTCCTCAATTGCTTTTGGTCCAAACTCCCTCGAAATCATGAAATTGATCTTCATTGACACTCCATCTGTGTTAGAGCACACTTGGGAAGAAAGAGTCCCAATTTGCAGGGGAAATCACATATTTCCCTTTCCGCTAGACATGCTGAAAAAGGACGACTGAAATGGTATTCCCACAATCACCACTGGCTCCCCGATTTTTTTTATATGGTGCACACTGACCATGGAGACCCATTCTCTCACATGTGGGCCTACCAGCTTTCTCCTGCTTGATTTGAAGCCGCTAGAATTTATGTGTATAGATACGTTCTCCTATGACGTACATATACGACCGCGACAGTCAAAGGGTTAACACCCCTCCTTCAGAGTGCAGGCACATTACTTCCCATCTCCAGGACTCAAGTCCGGGCCCGCCAGTTTCCCTGAACCCCTTCATAAATGTTACTTTGCTCACACTCCAACAGCACGTCAAGTATTAAAAACCATTTGTCTCCATTCACTCCTATCAAAAACGCTCACCATGCCTGCTGGAAGTCCAAGCCCCTCGCACAAAAAAACCTCCTTTACCCCCTCTCTCCAACCTTTCCTAGGCTGCCCCTACCCCGCCTTCCTTCCACTACAGGGAAATTTAAAGAGTACAGAAACAGTTAAGGACTGAAACCTGAACAATGGTTCAATTGTGATGAAATAGGCCTCTTTTTGGAAAAAATGCCAAAGAGGACCTACATTACTCAGGAAGAAAAGGCGCTGCCAGGACACAAGCCTATGAAAGACACGCTGACGCTAATGTTCTGTGCTAATGCTAGTGGGGATTTCAAAGTGAAGCCATTACTAGTGTACCATTCTGAAAATCCCAGAGTGTTCAAGGAAAACAATGTTATGAAGAGTAAATTGTGTGTGTTTTGGAGATCTAATAGTAAGGCATGGGTCACGAGGGAAATTTTCGTCGAGTGGTTCAATGAAGTGTTTGGCCCTAGTGTGAAGAATTACCTCCTGGAAAAGAAAAATTGGATCTCAAGTGTCTCCTAGTAAAAGGGCAATGCACCTGCTCATCCTCCAAACTTGGATGACCTAATTTTGAAGGAGTTTGGGTTCATCACAGTAAAGTTCTTGCCCCCGAATACCACTCCTCTCCTCCAGCCCATGGACCAGCAAGTCATTTCAAACTTTAAAAAAAACTACACCAAAGCAATGTTTGAAAGGTGCTTGAATGTGACCTCAGACACTCACTTGACCCTACGAGATTTTTGGAAAGAACACTTCATTATTCTCCATTGCGTAAGCCTTATAGGTAAGGCTGGGGAGGGAGTGACTACCAGGACTTTGAACTCTGCTTGGAGAAAATTGTGGCCAGATTGTGTCCACAAGAGGGATTTTGAAGGGTTTGAGGCAGCCCATGATGAGCCTATGTCAGTTGTGAACTCTATTGTCGCACTGGGGAGTTCCATGGGGTTGGATGTGAGTTTGGAGGATGTGGAAGAGTTGGTGGAGGACCACAACGAAGCACTAACCACTGAGGAGCTGCAAGAGCTTCAGCAGGAAGAGCAACAGATGGTAGCTCTGAATCTTGCTGCAGAGGAGGAGGAAGAGAGATGGTGGAAGGTGCCTTCTTCAGAAATTAAGGAGATTTTTGAAATGTGGGGTAGGATGGAAAGATTTATGGAGAAACATCACCCAGAGAAGGATGTTGCAATCCATATCGGCAACTTGTACAGTGACAGAGTCTTGGCCCATTTTAGGGAAGTTTTTAAGAGATGCCAGAAACAGAGCTCTCTGGACACTTTTTTTGCGAGACAGGACTCCAGTGACTCTCAAGCTGGTTCTAGTGGCATTAAGAAACAGAGAAGAAGAGAAGTAGCCCCAGAAAAGCAATTGGTACCCTAGGTGTTGATGGAAGGGGATTCCCCTTCCAAACAGTAAATCATCCAATCTGTCTCCTTCTCCAGTCTTCCATACACAAAGAAGAATCGCCAGTAAAGGTAAGTGTTATTCTGTTAATGTTTAATTCATCATGTGCCACTGTTTTGTTTATGTACTACATATATATTTCATGTAAAAAATTTTTTTGTTTTAATTCTTCTGAGTGTCAGGAATGGATTTATTTCATTTACATTATTTCTTATGGGGAAAATTGATTCGTAAATCGTCCATTTCGATAATAGTCCCACTTCCAGGAATGGATTATGGACGATAATTGAGGGACCACTGTATATATATAATGTCGTGCCGAATATGTAATACTTGAGATCTTGGCTTAAATAGCAATGCTTATCTTGCCATATAAGATGAGCAAAAATTTGTGTATGCAATAATTTCACAAAAATCATTCTGAACCTAGTGAAAAAAATATATTTCATTGTGTTTGTTTAGTGTTAAATTATTGTAAACGTATTTAAAATACAGTGGACCCCCCGCATAGCGACCTTAATCCGTGCAAGAGGGCTGGCTGTTATGCGAAATGTTCGGTATGCGAATGAATTTTCCCCATAAGAAATAATGGAAATCAAATTAATCCGTTCAAGACACCCAAAAGTATGAAAAAAAAAATTTACCACATGAAATATACATTTTCCTACACACAAAGAGAAGGATACATGCACAATAGTAGAGTAGTACATGCACAATATATATTGTGCATGTACTACTCTACTAAATGAAGAATAAATGACACTTACCTTTATTGAAGATGCAGCAATGACTGATGAGACACTGTGTCCTGGGAGTGCCTTTTCCTCCTGAGTACTGTAGGTCCTGTTTGGTATTTTCTTCCAGAACAGGCCTTATCACACTGTGTATGTCACTACGATTCTTAAATCTCTCAAACCAACCTTTGCTGGCTTCTAAATTCACCAATATGACACTAGTTCCAGGCATTTTTCCCCTGTTCACCTGGGTGTTAGTCGACTGGTGTGGGTTGCATCCTGGTAGACAAGATTAAGGACCCCAATGAAAATAAGTTAAGACAGTCTTCGATGACACTGACTTTTTTGGGCTATCCTGGGTGGCAAATCCTCTGGGGTTAATTGTTTCTTGGTATTCTCAATAAGCCACACCAACAACGGTGCTACAAGCAGCAGCAGCAGCTGATGGTGGTACAGCAGCAACAGACGATGCTACAGCAGCAGCAGACGATGCTAAAAAGCAGCAACTGACGATGTTACAGCAGCAGCAGACGATGCTACAGCAGCAGCAGCAGCTGACGGTGGTACAGCAGCAACAGACGATGCTACAGCAGCAACAAGACAATGCTACAGCAGCAGCAGACGATGCTACAGCAGCAGCAGCAGCTGATGGTGGTACAGCAGCAACAGACGATGCTACAGCAGCAACAGACGATGCTAAAAGCAGCAGCAGACGATGCTACAGCAGCAGCAGACGATGCTACAGCAGCAGCAGACGATGCTACAGCAGCAGCAGACGATGCTACAGCAGCAGCAGACGGTACTACAGCAGCAGGAGCACTGACGGTGGTACAGCAGCAGCAGCTGACAGTGCAGCAGCAGCTGACAGTGCAGCAGCAGCTGACGGGGGTACAGCAGCAGCAGCAGCAGCTGTACCACCAATAGTAGCGATGGTTGATTGGGGTTTATTATACAACCTGGCCAGCTCGGAGAAAACGCACTCCACTTTCATACTTATCAATGATCTTTTTCTTCATCTCCATAGTAATTGTCACCCTTATTGCTGTAGGGTTGGCACTAGAAGCTTTTTTGGGGGCCCAGGGTCACTTTTTTTTCCAGAAAAAAATCACCAAAAACACTGTAATAATACGAAATGTTGCGATTGTATGCTTGGATGTTACCGCGGAGGCTGGCTGGTAAACAATGCCACCGGCGGAACATGTGAGCGTGGCTCAGGCCGCACATTGGACGCGTCTCGGACGAAGGGCGCTGAGCGGGTTTTTGGGCGGTATGCGAGGCAAAATTTTAGCGATCAAAGCGTCCGGTTAGCGGATTGTCCGTTATGCAAGGCGTCCGGTGTGAGGGGGTCCACTGTATATGTTTATTTACGTAGTTGGATTAGGCAAAAATAAATTTAGCTTGTTATAATAAGGTTAGATAAGTTTTCTAAGATTCTTTTGGTGCAAAATTAAAAATTTTTACATTAACCCTTTGACTGTCGAAAGGCCCAATCCTGAAGTGTCTCCTAGTGTCGCAAAATATTCGAAAAAAAAAAATTTATTTTCTTCTATGAAAATGTTAAGATTATTTTTCTGATTGTTTTAGTCCCCAAAAAAATTTTTCCCATCAGTACTTACCGAGATAGAGAGTCCTGAAGTTTGCTGTAATTGATCTGCGAACGGCAACAGCGGCGACTGCCGCTCACCCGGTAAACTTTGATTTACTTGTATTCGATGGTTTCTTGTTTTTTTCACTATTTTATTTTTTCACATAACTTTTGTGGCCTGTGAGACCAAATTATTGTGCAATGTTCAAATATACACTCGTTGAATGTAACACAATTATAGCAAAAACACTCGTATCATTATAATGTTGCTAAAACTTGTTTACACAAACAATGTAAACAAATGTTTATTACGATTGTTTTATAATATATATACATATGTACAATCACTGGACACTTTCTAGAAGTGCTGCAGCTTGTGGAATTCTTTGAAACATGGTATAAGCACAATGGTGTCTTACACTCCTCACACATGAAACGAGGGGTCTCTGCGTTTTTGTGGGCGTTTTGTGGTATGCCCCACAGACAAAACACCTCTTCTGAGCATTTTTCTTGGCAGTAGTAGCAGGCAGTGGTATGGGGTAGTAATCACCAGGCCTCAGACAGAGGACATGTGTTGATAATTTCGTGGGCGCTGGTCTATTGCAGGTGTTGTTTCTTGGTACTTGAATATTATTTGCCCTGATGACTGACAAACAAAATTCACCATATTTGGTTCCTTCTTGGTCTTCAACTTACATACTTAATAAGCATTCAGCATGGAAATGTCAAGAAGATGGAAAAACAGTTTTATGTGACACTTATAACTCTTGCGAACACAGTCAGCAAACCCAATCTGCATGTCACATTTGTCCACTAAGTGCATATTGAGGTTGTAATCCATCACAGCTGCAGGTTTTACAATGGGTTCATTGGTCTCTCTATTCTGCTTGCCAGTGTCTACCATTTCGTGTCGGTGAACTGATGTCAGCAGTGTGACATCACGTTTATCATGCCACCGAAATGCCATGATGTCATTGGCAGCAAACACCTGCACTTCACCTCTACGACTGCCAGCATCGATCCTAGGCATATGTTTACGATTTCTACGCACTGTGCCACACACATCTGTCATGTTCACTCGCAAGAAATGAGTATATGGCTTGTGTACCAGTTGTCAGTATATAAAATATGCCCCTTACCAAGATATGGCTCCATCATTGTTCTAACCACATCACCAGAGATACCCAGTAACTTCCTGGTATCTTCCATTGTTTTACTGCCAGTGTACACAATTATATCCAAAACCAGACCAGTTTTGCAATCACACAGAACAAATAACTTTATACCAAAGTGTTTCCTCTTGCTTGGTATATACTGCTTGAATGAGAGTCTTCCTTTGAACAAAATCAAAGACTCGTCAATAACAAGCTTCCTGAAGGAATAAAAATACATACAGCACTTTTGTTTCAGGTACATAAACACACGTCTGATCTTATATAACCTGTCACTTCTGTCAGGTCTGGTTTTGTCTGAAAAGTGTAACATACGTAACAGTAACACAAATCTATTCACTTGTATAATGTCACTGAAAGCAGGGGTTGAAATCAGGCGGTCTGTCTCCCAGTATGTGTTGACACTATGTTTATACACATGTGGCATAAGCATTATTGTGGCAAAGAACAGATACATCTCTGCCACAGTTGTGTCCTTCCACTGGTGTAGGCGTGATCTTGGTGACAGAAGAGTGTTTGCCATGGTGTACTCATAGCATGTATTGCTTTCCCTGACAATAATATCCATCAGGGGTTCATCGAAGAACAACTGAAAGCATTCCAGTTCAGTGGGATTGTTCCCAAGTGTACATGATGGCTGTATTCCACTTTGTCCTCCATCAAAGTCATGGGGATTGGGAACAAACTCGTCATCGTGCTGCCAATCCCAGATGCAGTCAGCTGGTGCGTTCTGGATATTGTAATGTGGTTGTGGTTGTGCAGGTTGTGGTTGTGGTTGTTGTGGGAGTGTGGGATTGGGTGAGGCTGGTTGTAGTTGTGCAGAGTCAGCAGCGCGGGTAGTAGCGTGGCCCGCTGCTGGTGTCACATGACTCATGCCACCATCACTATCACCACCACCGCCTGCTGCCTCACTCACATCATTTATACCCATCGTAACAATATCATCATCTTCACTATCAGGACGTGGTGTAGGGCCACGGGATGTGCTCCGAGATGTACTCCTTCCTCTTGGAAGAGCATAAGGCACACTACCAGACCGCATGCGACGTCGTATATACTGCCGCTTCACTGGGGAATATTCACCCTCACTGTCACAACTAAAACTGCTTTCAATAACCTTGAAATCACTATCACTATCACTTGCACTGCTCACATCTGAGTCTTGTACACGAGCAAATAGTTTCCTCTTTCGTCCTGGTACAGGTGAACATGAATGAGCCGGCCCAGCACCAGAGGTGGAAGGTTGTGGGTCATCTGGGTTTTCATCACTAATTATGTTATCCTGAGTAATTTTCTCGGTCACACCCGCTTCAAAACCAGGAAATTCACTTTCACTGACACTATCATCACTGTTTGAGCTATCACTTGGGAACAAAAGACCTCCAATCCGCCGAGGAGTGAGGAACTTCTTACCGCGAGGCATGGTGAAAATGGACTACCAAGATGGCATTCCCACAATGCACCGCTGAGTCCCAGATTTTTTCACAGGGTGCACACCGACCATTGAGACCCATTCTCTCTCGTGTAGGCCTACCAGCCCTCTCCCGCTTGATTTGAAGCCGCTAGAATTTATGCGTATAGATATGTCAAACACTGTATCTCCCATGATGTATATATAACGACCGCGACAGTCAAAGGGGTTAACATTAATAATGAGAAAAATATATCTTTAAAACCATTTCAGGGTCGACAGGCCCTCTCAGAGACTTGTTCTCAGTTGGCCAAATTTAGAAAAAAAAAAAAATTTTTTCTTATGGAAAGATAGAGAATATTTTCCGATCATAATGACACCAAAAGTATGAAATTTGATGGAAAACTTACGGAATTATGCTCTCGCGAAGTTAGCGGTCTCGACGATGTGTACCATTGGTGATTTTGCCCACTTTGAGCCCTATTTTCGGCCACTTCCAGTGTACTTGTCCCACAAAAAAACATAACTACACCTACATCCGACTTACGACCGAGTTCGGTTCCGAGAAATCAGTCCCTAAGTCGAAATGGTCGTAAGTCGAACTTTACTACTGAATATCAACAAAACATTTTTGTAATGACTTTATTTTATTGTTTTATTTTGGTATTTCATGTTTTACTTAACTTTTTATGCTGTTTGTACTGTATTTTATACTGTAAGGTTTAGGATAAACACTTTGTACAACACAAATAGTTGTTTATTTCCCAGAAATTTGGCATAAAAAACACGGTCGTAAGTCGAGTGGTCGTAAGTCGAGCAGGTTGTAAGTCGGGTGTAGGTTGTATTTCGCTAGAACTTCCATTTTTTCTATCGAAAGAGTACAAGAAACCACCCATTTACCGATTTCAACTATCCAATACAGTAGTCAGAATTTAGCAATTTTGCCAATTTCACGCAAATTTCAAAAGATGCCAGTTTCCGATAGGGTCCAGAATAAACAAGAAAGACATTCCTGGCACTAAAATAACATTTCCTCTGTTCATTAGTCACATCCCCATGCCCCTCTTACATTCTTTTGCTTTCCACT
Source organism: Cherax quadricarinatus (assembly GCF_026875155.1). Lineage (NCBI taxonomy): Eukaryota > Metazoa > Arthropoda > Malacostraca > Decapoda > Parastacidae > Cherax > Cherax quadricarinatus. Next base: position 12,900 of record NW_026465930.1, read on the forward strand.
TTGAATTTTTATTCTCACAAAAAAATAGATTTACTGTTATGCAGCCTACTGCATTAGTGTAGAAATGATATAAATAATGTCAGTGCACGTGTGAAAGAATATTAGACTCACCATTTGACGTGTATTGGATGATTAGCACGATTTGTTTACTTTTGAACTTTGGTAAAAATCTAACTTTTCTGCTACTTTGAGCTCAATTTCAAGGTACTTTTCTTTGTAAAACCAGTCAAAATCATCTCAATTTCTGTAACATGTATTCCATTCTATAAAATGAGACCAGGGAAACTAGAATACAACAATAAATACCATACGAAAATACAGTGCAAAGTCACTGTTTTAATCCAAAAACGTGGTCAAAGTTTTCTTTTTCTCATTACGCACTGTGTGCTGCAGGATTTTTTTTTATACCACGCACACTGACCACATAGACCCATTCTTTCATATGTAGGCCTACCAGCTTTCTCTCACTAGATTTGAGGGCGCTAGAATTTAGGCGTACTAGTACGTCAAAAACCCTGGTGCGTAAGCCATGCTAGTACGGTAACCCTTTGACTGTCGCGGTCGTATATATAAGTCATAGGAGATACCGTGTTTGACGTATCTATACGCATAAATTCTAGCAGCTTCAAATCAAGCAGGAGAAAGCTGGTAGGCCCACATGTGAGAGAATGGGTCTCCATGGTCAGTGTGCACCATATAAAAAAAATCGGGGAGCCAGTGGTGCATTGTGGGAATACCATTTCTGTCGTCCTTTTTCAGCATGTCTAGCGGTAAGAAATATGTGACTCCCCAGCAAATCTGGGACTCTTCTCTTCCCAAGTAATGCTCTGACACAGATGGAAGTGTCAGTGAAGATCAATTTCATGATTTCGAGGAGTTTGAGACCAAAAGCAATGGAGGAGGAGGAGGCGGAAGAGGAGGAGGAGGAAGAAGAGGAGGAGGAGGAAGAAGAGGAGGAGGAGGAGGAGGAAGAAGAGGAGGAGGAGGAAGGGAGGAAGGAAGGAGGAAGAGGAAGGAAGGAGGAGGGAAAGGGGGGAGGAGAGGAAGGGAGGAGGAGGAGGGAGGAGGAGGAAGGGGAGGGGGA
>NW_026465931.1:0-15562 GCF_026875155.1 Cherax quadricarinatus
CCGCTCCGCCCGGGGGGCCCGGGGGGGTGGGCGGGGGCCCCGCGGGCGGGGTCGGGGCGCCGTCGGGGGGCCGGGGGCCCCGCGGGGGGCGGGGGGGGCCCTCGGCGGGCGGGGGGGGGGCCGCGGCGCGGCGGGGCCGGGGGCGCGGGCCCGCGGCGGCGGCGCGGCGGGGGGGGCCCGGGGGGCCCCCGGGCGGCGCGGCGGCGTCGCGCGCGTCCGGCGGCCGCGGGTCGCGGCGGGGCGCGCCCGGGGGGCCCGGGGTTTCCGTCGGCGGCCCCCCGGGGCGTCCGGGCGGCGCGGGGGGGGGGGCGCCGGGGCGCGGGGGGGGGGGGGCCCCGCCCGCGGCGCCGCCGGGGGCGTCGCGGCGGCGGGGGCGGGGGTTTGCGCCGGGGCGGGGGGCGGCGGGGGCGCGGGGGCGGCCCGGGGGGGGCCGGGGTCGGGGGCGGGGCGCCGTTCGGGGGCGGGGTTTTCGGCGGGGCGGGGGGCCGCGCGCGGGTCGGGGGGCGGGCGCCGGCGGGCGGGGGGCCCGGGCGGGGCGTCGGTTCCCGGGGGGGGGGCGGGCGCGCGGGCGGGGGCCGGGCGGCGGGGGGGGCGGGGGCTGGGGGGGGGGGGGGGGCGCCTCGGGGGGGGTCGCCGCGCGCCCCCGGGCGGCGCGGGGGGGGGGGGGGCGGGCGGGGCGCGGCCCGGGCGGGGCGGCTCGGGGCGGCCGGGGGGCGGCGCGCGGGGGGGGGCCCCCCGGCGCCCGGGGGGGCCCCCGGCGGGGCCGCGGGTTTCGGTGCGGGGGCGCGCGGCGGGGGGGGCGGGCGGGGGGCGGGCCCCCGGGGGGGGGGGGGGTTGCGCGGGGGCCGGGGGCCGGGGCGCCGCGGGGCGGCCCGGCGGCCCGGCCGGGGTCCCGGCGGCGCTCTCCCCCGGGGGCGGGGGGGGGCGGGGGGGGCGCGCGCCGCGGGGCCCGCCGGGGCGGGGGGCCCCGGGGGGGTCGCGGCGCGGCGCGGCGCGCGGGGGGGGGGGCCGGTCGGGGGCGCGGGGGGGCGCGGGGTTGGCGCCCGGGCGCGCGCGGGTTTTTGGGGGGGGCGGGGCGGGCCGCGGGGGGCGGGGAGCGGCGGGGCGGCCGGGGGCGGCGTCGGGCGCGCGGGCCGGGCCGCCCGGGGGGCCGGCCGCGGGCGGGGGCGGGGCGTCCGCGGCGTCGGGGGCGGGGCCCGGGCGGGGGGCGGGGGGGCGGGGTCGGCGCCCCCGCGCGTGGGGGGGGGGTCGGGCCCCGGGGGGGGGGGGGGGTCGCGGGGCCGGGCGGGGGTCCGGCGCGGGCGCGCGGGGGGCGGCGGGGGCGCGCGGCGCGCGGCGCGGCGCGGGGCGCGGGGCTCGGGGGGGCGGTTCGCGCGGCGGGCCGGCGCGGGGGCGCCGCCGCGGGCCGCCGTCGCGCGGCGGGCCGGGGGCGGCGGGTTTCGGGCGGGGGCGGGCCCTCCCCTCCCGGCCGCGGCGGGCCCGGGCCGGGGGGGGGTTCCGGCGGGGGGCGGGGCTGGGGCTGCGCCCGGGCCGCGGCGGGCCCGGGGGGCCCGGGGGGCCCGGGCGCGGGGGGGCCCTTTGGGGCCCGGCCGGGGGGGGGCGGGGGCCGGCCCGCCGGGCCCCGGGGGGGCGCGGGGGCCGCGGCGGGGCCGGCCGGGGGCGTGGCGCCGTCGCGCGGGGGGGCGCGGCCCCGGGGGTCCGGCCGGGGGGGCGGTCCCCCCCGGGGCGGGGCGCCGTCGCGCGGGGGGGCCGGGGGCCGCGGGGGGGGGCCCCCCGCGTTCCGGGCGCGGGGGGGGTCGGGGGGCCGGGGCGGTCGGCGCGGGCGGGGTTTCGGGGGGCCCTCCGGGGGGCGGGGGGCGGGGGCGGCCCCGGCCGGGCCCGGGCCGGGGCCGCGGGCGCGGGGGGCCGCGGGGGGGCGGGGGGGCGGGCGCCGGGGCGGCCCGGGGGCGGGTCGCCGCGGGGCCGGGGGGGCCGGGCCCCCGGCGCGGGTTTGGCCGCGGGGGGGTCCGCGGGGCGCGGGCCGGGGCGGTGGGGGGGCGGGCGGGGGGGCCCCGGGGCGGCGCCGCGGGGGGCCGGGGCGCGCGGCGGCGGGCGCCCCGGCCCGCCTCGCGGGGCCGGGCTGGTCCCCGGCGGGCCCCGCCGGGGGGGGTGGGGCCCCCGGGCCGGGGGGGCCCCCGGCGCGCGGGGGGGTGCCGGGGGGGGCCCCCCGGGGGGCCCCGGTCCGCGGGCCCCGGGGTGGGGCCGGGGCCGGGCGCGTCGTCCGCGGGCGGGGGCCCCTCGGGCGGGCCCGGGGGGGGGGCCCGCGCGGGGCGGGGGGCCCCCGCGCGGGCCGGGGGCCGCGGCCGTTTCCCGGGGCGGGGCGGGCGGCGGCGCGGGGGGCGGCGGCGCCGGCGCCGGCCCCGCCCGGGGGCGGGGGGGCCGCCGGGGGGCGGGTTTTGGGCGGGCCCCGCGGGCCGCGGCCGTCCGGCGGCGGGGGCGGCGCGGGGGCGGCGCGCCGGGGGTTTTGCGCGCCGCGGGGGGCGGGGCGCGGGGTCGGCGCCGGGGGGCGGCCGGGCCCGCGGCGGCGGGGGCGGCGCGGGGGTTTTGGTCGGGGGGCCGGGGGGGGGCGCCCGGGGGCCGGGGGGGCGGTGGGGTCCCGCGGGGTTTCGCCGGCCGGGGGCGGGCGCGGGGCGGGCCGGGGGCCGGCCGCGCGCGGGGGCGCGGTCGCGCGGGGGCGCGCGGCGCGGGCGGGGCGGGGGCGCCGGCGGGGGGCGGGCCCCGGCGCGTCGCGGTTTTGGGCCCGGGGGGGGCCCGGGTCGCGCGGGCGGCCCCGGGGGCGGCGGCCGGCCGGGGGGGCGGGGGGCCGGCGCCGGGGGCGGGCGCCGGGGGGGGCCCGGCGTTCCCCCGGGGGGGGGGGGGGCCGGGGCGGGGGGCCCCGGGCGCGGGTCGGGGCGGGCCCGGGGGGCCGGGGGGCGGCTGTTTCCCCCGGGGGCGCCGGGGTCCGGCGGGGGGGGGGCCCCCCGTTTCCGCCGGGCCGCGGGCGGGGGGCGGGGGGCGGCGGGGGCGGGGGGCGGGGCGCGCGCGGGGCGGCCCGGGGGCCGGGGGGGCGCGCCCGGGGGGCGGTCCCGGGGGCGGGCCCCGGCGCGGGGGGGGCCCCGGGGCGGGTCCCCGCGGCCGCGCGGGGGCGCGGCCCCGGGCGCCGGCGGCCCGGGGCGGTCGGGGGGGCCGGCGGGGGGTGCCGGGGGCGGGGGGGCGGGGCGGGCGCGCGGCCGCCCGGGGGGGGGCGGGGGGCCGCCGGGGCGCGGGCGCGGGGCCCCGCGGGGGGCGCGCGCCGGCGGGGCGGCGGGGGTCGGGGGGCCCGGGGCGGGCGGCCCCGGGGCGCGCGGGCCCGGGGGGGCGCCGGGGCCCCCCCCGGGGGGGGGGGTCCGGGGGCCCGGGGGGCGGGGGCGGGGCCCCGGGGGCGGGGCGGGGGCGGGGGGCGGTCGCGCCGCGGGGCGCGGGGGGGGGGCGGGGGGCGCGGGGCGCCGCCCCGGGGGGCGCCCGGCGGGCGGCCCCCTTCCGGGGGGTTCGCGGCGGGCGGGCGGCCCCCCGGGGGGCGCGGGGCCGGGGCCCCGCCCGGGTCGGCGGGGGGGCGCGCCGGGGGCGGGGCGTCGGGGGCCCCCGGGGCGCGGGCGCGGGCGGGGGGTTTGGCGTCCCGGGGGGGCCCCGGGGGGGGGCCGCCGGCCCCGGGGGGGGCGGCCGGGCGGGCCGGGGGGGTCGGCGGGGCGGGGGGCCGGGGGGGGGGGGGCCGGGCGGGGGCCCGCGGGGGCGGTCGGCGGGCGGGGGGGTCGGCGGGGGCGCGGGCCGGGGGCCGGTGGGGGGGCCCGTCCCGGGCTGGGGCCGGGGGGGGCCGGGGCGGCGCGGCGCCCCGGCGGGGCCCCGGGCGGGGGTTTTGGGGGGGCTCGCGGCTGGGGGCGGCGGGGGGCGCCCCTCCCGGGGGGGGGGCCGCGCGCGGGGGGCGGGGGGGCCCCCGGGCCGGGGGGGGGGGCCGGCGGGGGGGGCCGGGGGGGGGCCCCGGGGGGGCCCGGGGGCGCGTCGGGGCGCGTGCGCGGGGGGGCGCGGCCGGGGGGCCGGCGGGGGGCCGGGGCGGGGGGCCCCGGGGCGGGGGGGGGCGCGGTCCCGGGGCGGTCGCGGGCCGCGGGCTTTTGGTCCGGGGGCGGCCGGGCCCGGGCGCCCCGGGGGGGGGCGGGGGGCGCGGGGGGCGCGGGCGGGGGGCCCCCGTGGGCGCGGGGCGGCCGGGGGGGCCGGGGGGGCGGGGGGGTTTGGGGGGGGGGCCCCGGGGCGGGGGGGCCGGGGGCCGGGGGGGGGGGGGGGGGTCGGGGGGTTTTCGGGGCGCGGCCGGGGCCGGGGGGCGGGCCCTGGCGCCGGGGGGCGGGCCCGGGGGGGGGGCGGGGGCCCCGCGCCGGGGGGGCGGGGGCGGGGCGGGGGCCGGGGGCCGGGGGGGCCGGGGGGGGGGGCCGGCGGGGCGGGGGGCCGGGCCCCCGGGCCCCGGGGGGCGGGCGTCGGGGGGGCGGGGGCCGGGGGGGGGGGGGGCCGCGCGGGCCCCCCGGGGGCGGGGGCCGGGGGGGGGGTCCGGGGGGGGGCGGGGGGCGCCGGGGCGGGGGCCGGGGGCCGGGGGGCCGGGGGGGGGGGGGCCCCGGGGGGGGGGCGGGGGGCGGCGTCGCGGGGGGGCCCCGGGGGGGGGGCCCGGGCGGGGGGGTCGGGGGGGGGTCGGGCCCGGGGGTTCCGGGGGTGCCGGGCGCGCCGGGCGGGCGCCGGGCCCCGGGGGGGCGGGGGCCGGGCCCCCGGCGGGGGGGGCCCCCCCGGGGGGGGCCCCCCCCCCCCCCCGGGGGCCCGCGCGGGGGGGCCCGGGGGGGGCGCGGCCGGGGGGGGGGCCCCGGGGGGGGGGGGGCGGGGCCCCCGGGGGGGCCCGGGCGGGGGCGGGCGCCCGGGGGCGGGGCGCGGGGGCGGCCCCGGGGGGCCCCCGGGGGGGGGGTTTCGGGGCGCCGGGGGGGCCGGGGCGCGGCCGGGGGCGGGCGGCCGGGGGCCCGGCGCCGCGGGGGGCCCGGCGGGCGCGGGGGGGGCGGGGCGCCCGGGGGGCCCCGGGGGGGCCCGGCGGGGGGGGCCGGGGGGCGGGGGGGGCCCCGGGGGGGGGGGGCCGGGGCGCGGGGGGGGGGTTCGCCGGGCCCCGGGGGGGGGGGGGGGGGGGGCCGGGGCGGGCGCGCGGGGGCCCGGGGGGGCCCCCCGGGGCGGGGGGCCCGGGGGGGTCGGGGGGCCCCCCCGGGGGGGCGGCGGGGCCGGCCCCGGGGGCGGGGGGGGGGGGCGGGGGGGGGGGGCGGGGGGGGGGCGGCGGGCGGGGGCGGCCCGGGGGGGGCGGGGCGCCCGCCCGGGGGGGGCGGGCGGGGGGGGGGGGGGGGGCGGGGGGGGGCGCGGGGCCGGCGGGGGCGCGGGGGCGCGCGGGGGCGCCGGGGGGCGCGCGCGGGGCCCGGGGGCCCCCGGGGGGGGCCCGGGGGCCGGCGGGCCCCCGGGGGCGCGGGGGGGTTTCGGGGGCGCGGGGGCGGCGCGGGGCCGGGCGCCGGGCGCGGCCGGGGGGGGCCGGGGTCGGGGGGCCCCCGGGGGCGGGGGGGGGGGGCGGGGGGCCGGGCCCCGGGGGGGGTCCCGGGGGGGGGGGGGGGCGCGCGCCGGGCCGTGCCCGGGGGGGGGGCCCCCGGGGGGGCCGGCGTGGGGGGCGGGCGGGCCCGGGGGCGGGGGGGGGGGGGCCCGGGGGGGGGGGGGCGGCGGGCCCCGGGGGGGGGGGCCCCCCGGGGGGCGGGGGCCGGGGCGCGGGGCGGGGGGGGGGCGGCGGGGGGGGGCGGGGGGCGCGGCGGGGGGGGGCGGCCGGGGGGGGGTTGGGGGGGGGGGCCCGGGCCCCGGGGGTTCCCGCGGGGGGGGGGCCCGGGGGGGGGCGCGGGCCCCGGGCGGTGGCCGCGGGGGCGGGGCCGCGGGGGGCCCGGGCGGGCGGGCCCCCGGGCGGCGGGGGGGGGGGGGGGTTGCGTCGGGCGGCGGGGGCCCCGGGGGCGCGGGGGGGCCCCGGGCCGGGCGGGCCCCTCCCCCGGGGGGGCGCCGGGGCCGGGGGGGGGGGGGGGGGGGGCCCCCCGCGGGGGGGGGGGGGGGGCGGCGGGGGGGGGCCGCGGCGGGGGGGGCCCCGGGGGGGCCCCCCGGGGCCCGGGGGGGGGGGCGGTTTGCGGGCCGGGGCCCCCGGCCGGGCGTTTTTCCGCGGGGGGGGGCGGGCCCCGGCCCGGGGGCGGCCGCGGGGCGCGGGGGGGGGGGCGGCCGGGGCCCCCGGGCCCCGGGGCGGGGGCCCCCGGGGGGGCGGGCGGCCGGGGGGCCCCCCCGGGGGGTCCGGGCGGGGGCGCCCCGGGGGGCGGGGCCCCCGGCGGGGGGGCGGGCGGGCGGGGGGGGGCGGGGGCCCGGGGTCGGGGGGGGCGGCGGGTTCGGGCGCCCCCCGGGGGGGGGGCGGGGTGGGGGGGCGGCGGGCCGGGGGGCCCCGGGGGCGGGGGCGGGGCGGGGGTGGGGGGCCGGGGCGGGCTGGGCGCGCGGGGGGCGCCCGGGGGGGCCCCGGGGGGGCCCGGGGGGGGGCGGCCCGGGGGCGGGGGTGGGGGGGGGGGGCCCCCCGGGCCCCGCGGGGGGGGGCGCGGCGCCGGCCGGGGGCCCCGGGGGGGGGGCGGGGGGGGGGGGTTTGGGGGGGGGGGGGGGGGGCGGGCCCCGGGGGCCCGGGGGGGGGGGGCGGGGCGCGGCCCCCCGGGGGGCGGGGTTTCCCCGCGGGGGGGGGCGGCGCGCCGGGGGGGGGGGGGGGCGGGGCGTCGGGGCGCCCGGGCGCGGTCCGGGGGGGCGGGGGGGCGGGGCGGGGGCGGGGCCCGGGGCGGGGGCGGGGGGGCCCGGGGCCGCGGGCGCGGGCGCGGGTCGGGCCGGGGGGGCGGGGGGGGCCTCCGGGGGGCGGGGGCGGGGGGGGGGGGGGCCCCGTTTGGGGGGCCCCGGGGCGGCGGGCGGGGGGGGGGGCGCGGTCGGGGGCGGGGGGGGGCGCGCGCGGGGGTTGGGGGCGCGGGGCGGCCCCGGGGCCCCGGGGCCCCTGGGGGCGGCGCCCCCGGGCGGGGGGGGGCGGCGGGGGCGGGGGTCGGGGGCGGCCCTGCCGGGGGGGGGGGCCCCGGGGGGGGGCCGGGGGGGGGGGCGGCGTCGGGGGGGGCCGGCCCGGGCCCCCGGGGGGGCGGCCGGGGGCCCCCGGGGGGCGCGGGCGGGGGCCCCCGGGGCCGGGGGGGGCCCCCGGGGGGCGGGCGCGGCGCGGGTCGGGCGGGGCCGGCCCCGGGCCCCGGGGGGCCCGGGGGGGCGCCCGGGGGGGGGGGGGGCGCGGGCCGGGCCCCCGGGCGGGGGGGGGGGCCGCGGGGGGGGCGGGGGCGCGGCCCCCGGGGGGGGGCCCCGGGGGGGGGGGGGGGGCGGGGCCCCCCGGCGGCCGGGGCCCGGGGGGGCGCGGGGCCCCGGGGGGCCCCCCGGGGGGGGCCGGGGGGGGGGGGGGGGGGCGGGGGCGGGGGGCCCCCCCCCCGGGGGGGCGGGCGGGGGCGGCGGGGCCCGGGGGGGGTCCCCCCGCCGGGGTCGGGGGGGGCGCGGGCCGGGCGCGGCCCCGGGGGGGCCCCGGGGGGGGCCGGGGGGGGGGGGGGCCCCCCGCGGGGGCGGGGGGGGCCGCGGGGGGCCCCGGGGGCCGGCCCCGGCCGGGGGGGCCGGGCGGGGCGGCGGGCCGTCGGGGGGCGGTGGGCGGGGGGGGCCGGCGGTCGGGGGGGCCCCGGGGGCCCGGGCGCCCCCGGGGCGGGCGGGGGCGGGCCCGCGGCCCCGGGCCCCGGCGGGGGGCGCGGCCGGGGGGGCCCCCGCGCGGGGGCGGGGCCCGGGGGGGGGGCGGGGGGGGCGGGTCGGGGGGGGCGCGGGGCCCCGGGGGGCCCGGGCGGGCGGGGGGGGGCGGGGGCCGGGGGGGGGGGCGGGGGGGGGGGGCGGGGGGGGCCGGGCCGGGGGGGGGGGGCGGCGGGGGGGCCGGGCCCCGGGGCGGGGGGGGCCCCCCGGGGGGGGGCGGGCGCCCGGGCGCGGGGGGGCCGGGGGCGGGCCCGCGGCGGGGGCCCCGGCGCCGCGGGGCGGCGGGGGGGGGGGGCGCGCCCGGGCCGGGGGGGGGCGCGCCGGGGGGCCCGGGGGGGGCGGGGGGGGGGGCGGGGGGGCGGGGGCCGGGGGCGCGGGGGGCGCTCGCCCGGGGGTCGGGGGGCCCCGGGGGCCCCCCGGGGGCGTTGGGGGCCCGGGGGCGGGTCGGGCGCGGGCGCGGCGGGGGGCGGCGGGGGCGCGGCGGGGGGGGCGCCCGCGCGCGGCGCCGGGGGGGGCCGGGGGTTTGGGGGGGGGGGGCCGGCGGGGGGCGCGGGCGGGGGGGCCGCGGCGGGGGCCGTGGGGGGGGGTCGGGGCGGGGGGCCCCGCCGGGGGGCCCCGGTCGGGGGCGGGGGGCGCGGGGGGGGGGGGGGGGGCCCCCGCGCGGCCCCCCGGCGGGGGGTCGGGCCGGGGGGGGGGGGTGGGGGCGGGGGGTTTCGGTCGGGGCCCCCTCGGGCGCGCGCGGGCCGGGGGGGCGGGGCGGGTTTTGGCCCCCGGCGGGCCGGGGGCGGGGGGCCCGGGGGCCGGGGGGGGGGGGCGGCCCCGGGGCGGTCCGCCGGGGCGGGGCCGGGGGGGGGGCGGGGGGGGTCCCTCGGGGCCCGCGGGCGCGGGGGGGGGGGGGCGGGTCGGTCGGGCGGGGGGGGCCGGGCCCGGGGGCGGCGGGGGGGCGGGGGGGGCGGGGGGTCCCGGGCCCCCGGGGCGGCGCGGGGCGGGGGCGGGGGGCGGGGGGGGTTTGGGGGCCGGGGGGGGGGCGGCGCGGGGGCGGCCGGGGGCTGGGGGGGGGCGGGGGGCTCGGGGGCGCGGGCGCCGGGGGGGGGCGCGGGGGGGTTTGGCGGGGGGCGGGGCGGGTCCGGGGGCGGCCCGCGGGGGCGGGTCGGGGCCCGGGGCCCCGGGGTTCGGGGCGGTTTTGGGGCGGGCCCCGGGGGGGGGGGCGGGCGGGTCGGGGGGGCCCGGGGCGGCCCGGGGGCGCGGCGGGCGGCGGCGGGCGGGGGGGGCGGGGCGCGGGCGCGCGGGGGGGGGGCGCGGCGGGGGCGGGGGGCGGGGGGGCGCGGGGCGCGGCGGGGGGGGGGGCGCGCGGGGGGCGGGGCGTCGGGCGGGCGGGGGGGGGGGGCGGCGCCGGGGCGGGGGGGGGGCCGGGGCGGGGCGGGCGGCGGGCGGGCCCCGGGGCGGGGGTCGGGGGCGGGTTTGTCGGGGGGGGGTTTTGGGGGGGGCCGGGGGGTCGGGCGGGGGGGGGGGGGCGTCTCGGGCGGGGCCCGGGGGCGGCGGCGGCGCGGGGGCGGCGGGGCGGCGCCGGGGCCGGGCGGGGCGGGGGGGGGGGGGGGCCGGGCGCCGGGGGTCGGGGGCGGGGGGCGGGGCGGGGGGGGGCGGGCGGCCCCGGGGCGGGGGGTTTGGGGTCGGGGGGGGGCGGGGGCGGGGGGGGGGGGGCTTCGGGGGGGGGGGGGGGGGGGGCGGGGGGGGGCCCGGGGGGGCCGGCGGGGCGGGCGGCGGCGCGGGGGGCGGGGGGGGTCGGCCCGGGGTCGCGGGGCGCGCGGGGGGGGTCGGGGCGGCGGGCGGCGGGGGGCGCGCGCGGCGGGGCGGCGGGGGGCGCGGGCGCGCGGGGGGGCTCGGGGGGGGCGGGGGGGGGGGCGGGGCGGGGCGGCCCGGGGGGCGGGGGCGCGGGGGCGGCGGGGTTTGGCGGGGGCGGGGGCCCCGGGGGGGCGCGGGGGGGGCGGGGGGGGGGGGGGGCGCCCGGGGGGGGGCCGGGGGCGGGCGGGGCGGGGGCGGCGCGCCGGGGGGGTGGGGGGGCGGGGGCGGGGGGGGGGCGGCGGGGCGGGGGGGGGGGTGCGCCGGCGCGGGGGGCGGGGGGGGGGCGCGGGGCGGGCGGCCGGGGGGGGCCGGCGGGGGCCGGGGTTTTGGGGGTCGGGGGGGGGGTGGGGGGGGGGGGGGGGGGGCGGCGGGGCGCGGCGGGCGGGGGGGTCCGGGCGGGGGGGGTGGTCGGCCGGGGGGGGGGGTTCGGGGTCGCGGGGCGGGGGGGGGGGGGCGGCGGGCGGGGGGGGCGGGGGGGCGGGGGTTTTCGGGCGGGGGGGGGGCGGGGGGGGCGGGGGGGGCGGGGGGGGGGGGGGCGGGGCGCGCGCGGGGGCGGGGTCCCCCGGGGGGGGGCGCGGGCCCCGGCGGTGGGGCGCGCCGGCGGCGCGGGGGGGGCGGGGGGGGGGGTTTCCGGGGGCGGGCGCGGGCGGGGTCGCGGGGCGCGGGGGGGCCGGGGCGGGGGGGGCCGGGGGGGGGGCGGGGGGGTCGCGGGCCCCGCCGGGGGGGGGGGGTGGGGGGGGGGTCGCGGCGCGGGGGGCGCGGCGGGGGGGCGGGGTTCGGGGGCGGGGGGGGCGGGCCCGGTTTGGGCCGGCGGTCGCGGCGGGGGCCCGCCGGGGTGCGGGGGGCGCGGGCGCGCGGGGGGGGCGCGGGGGGCCTCGGGGGCCGGGGGGCGGGGCGTCGGGGGGCGGGGGCGGGGGCGGCGGCGCGCGCGGGCGGGTCGGCGGCGCGGGGGCGCGGCGCTCGGGCGCGGGGGTCGGGTCCGGGGGCGGGGCGCGGGCCGGGCGCGCGCGGGGGGGCTCGGTTTGCGGGGGTCGCGGGCGCGCGGGGGGCGCTTCGGGCGGGGCGGCGGGGGGGGGGCGGCGTGGGCGCGGCGGCGCGGGCGGTCCGGGGCGGCGCGGCGGGCGGCGCGGGGCGGGCGGGCGGGGCGTCGGGGGGCGCGGTCGGCGGGCGCGCGGCGGGGCGCGCGGTTCGGGCGGGCGGCGGCGCGGGGGCGCGGGGCGGGGCGGGCGCTTTGGTCCGGGGTCGTCGGCGCGCGGGGGTCCGGGGGTCGGGGCGGGCGGGGCGCGCGGGCGGGGGCGGGGGGGGCGGGCGCGCGGTCGCGTCGGTTCGGTCGGCGGGGTCGGGGGCGGGGGGCCGGGCGGCGGGCCGGGGGCGGGGGGGCGTTTGTCGCGGCGGGGGCGGCGGGTCGGCGCGGCGGGGCGGGCGGGGGCGGTCGGTCGCGCGCGGGGGCGGGGCGGGCGGCGCGGCGGGCGCGGGCGGGCGCCGGGGGCGTTCGGGCGCGGGGGCGCCGGCGGCGGGCGGTCGGGGGCGCGGCGGGGCGCGGGGGGGCGGGGGCCCCGGGGGGGGGCGGGGGGCGGGGCCCGCGCCGGCGGTCGGGGGGCGGGGCGGGGCGCGGGCCGCCGTCGGCGCGGGGGCGGGGGGGGGCCCGGCGCGGCGGCGGGGCGGGGGGCGGGTCGCGGGCGGCGGGCGCGCGGGGCGGGCGGGGCGCGCGGGGCGCGGGGGGGGCGGGGGCGCGCGGGGCGCGGGCGGGGGGGGCGCGGGGTCGGGGGCGCGCGGGCGGCGCGGGGGGCGCGCGGGGCGGCGCGGGGCGTTCGGGGCGCGCGGGGTCGCGGGGGCGTGCGGCGGGCGCGGCGTCGGGGTTCGGCGGGCGCGCGGCGGCGGGCGGGCGCGGCTCGCGGCGCCGCGTGTGCGGGGTCGGGCGGCGCGCGCCCGGGGTCGGCGGCCCGGTCGGGGGCGGGGCGGGGGTTTCGCGCGGGCGGCGGCGGCGCGGCGGGCGCCGGGTTTGCGGGGGGGCGGGGGCGGCGCGCGGGGGGGCGGGGGGGTCCGGCGGGGTCGGGCGCGCGCGGGGGCGCGGCGGGGGGGTCGGGGGCGGCGGCGGCGGGGCGGCGGCGTCGGGGCGGCGGCGGGCGCGCGGGCGGGCGGGCGGCCCGCGGGGGGGGTTCGGGCGTCGCGCGGGGGGCGCGCGCCGGGGCGGGCGTGCGGGGGGTCGGCGGGCGGGGCCGGCGCCCGGGGGGCGGCGGCGGGGGGCGCGGGCGGGTCGGCGCGCGCGGGTCGGCCGGGCGCGCCGGCGCGCGGGGGCGCGTCGGGGCGTCGGGCGGGCCCGGCGTCGGGGGGCGGGGCGCGGGGCCGGGGGGGGTCGTCGGCGCGCCCTCGGCGGCGGCGCCGCGGGCGGGGCGCGCGGTCGGTCGCGGGGGGCGCCGGGCGTCGGGGGGCGGTCCGGGGGCGGGGCGGGGTCGGGGGTCGGGGGCGGGCGCGGCCGGGCGGCGCGGGCCCGCGGGGGCGGGGGGCGGCGGCGGGCGCGGGGCGGGTCGCGGGGCGGGGCGCCCGGGGGCGCGGGGGGGGGCGGGCGGCGGGGGGGCGGGGGCGCGGGGGGGGGTCGGGGTCGTCGCGGGGGCGGGGGGGGCCCCTTTTGGCGGGGCGCGGGGGGGGCCGCGCGGTCGGGGGCCGCGCGGGCGGGGGGCGGGCGGGGGCCCCGGGGCGGGTCGGGGGCCGCGCGGGGGGGGCGGGGGCGGGGGGGTCGGGGGCGCGCGGGCGCCGGGGGGGGCGGGGGGGCGCGGCGCGGGCGGGGGTCGGGGGCCCCCGCGGGGGGGGGGGGGTCGGGCGGGCGGGGGGGGGGCGGCGCGGGGGGCGGGGGGCCGCGGGGCCGGGGGGGGGCGGGTTCTGGTCGCGGGTTGGGGGGCGGGCCCGGGGGTTGCGGGGGGGCGGGCGTTTCCCGGGGTTTCGCCCGGGCGCGCGGGCCCGGGTCGGGGGGGGGCGGGCGCGCCGGGGGGGGGGGGGCCTTCCGGCGGGCGGGGGGCCGCGGGGTCGCGGGGGGGGCCGGGGCGGGCGGGGGGGGGGCCGGGGGGTTTGGGGGGGGCCGCGCCCTGGGGGGGGTTCGGGGGGGGCGGGGGCGGGGCGGGGGGGGGGGGGGGCGGGGCGGGGGGGCCGGGGGACGGGGCGGGGGGGGGGGGTGGCGGGGGGGGGGTCGCGGGGGCGGGGGGCGGGGTTGCGCCCCCCGGGGGGCCCCGGGGGGGCGCGGGCCCCGGGGCGGCGGGGGGGGGGGGTCGGGCGGGCGGGGCGGGCGGGGGGGGGGGGGGCGCGGCGCGGGGCGGGGGGCGCGGGGGGGGCGGGCGGGGGGCGCGGCGCGGGGGGTTCGGCGCGGGGGCCGGGTCGGCGGGGGGGGGGGGTCGGGCGGGGGGGGGGTCGGCGGGGGGGGGGGGGGGCGGGGCGGGGGGGGCGGGCGGGCGGGGGGGCGGTCCGCGGGCGCGGGGGGGGCCCCGGGGGGGCGGGGGCGGGGGTTTTGGGGGCGGGGGCGCGGTCGGGGCGGGTTTCGGCCGGCCCGGGGCGGGGGGGGGGGCGCGCCGGCGGGGGGCGGGGGGCGCGGCGCCCCCGGGCGGCGGGGGGGGGGTCCGGGGGGCCGGGCGGGCTCGGGGGGGGGCCCGGGGGGGTTCCGGGGGGGGGCGCGGGGGGCCGCGGGGGGGGGCGCGGCCTTTTGGGCCGGGGCGCCCTCGGCGGGGGGCGGGTTCGCGCGGGCGCGCGGGCCCGGGGGGGGGGGGGGGGTCGGGGGGCGGGGGTGTTCGGGGGGGCGGCGGGCTCGGGGGGGGGGTTCGGGGGGGGCGGGGCGGGGGGGGCGGGGGGGGCGGGCGCGCGGGGGGGGCCCGGCGCTTTTGGGGCGCGGGGGGTGGGGGGGGGGGCGCGGGGCGGTCGGGGGCCCCGGCCGGGTCCGGGGCGGGGGCCGCGGGGGGGGGCGCGGGGCGCGTCCGGCCGGGGGTTTGCGCGCGGTTCGGCGGGGGGGCCGGGGGGGCGGGGGGGGTCGGTCCGGTCCCCGCCCGGGGGGGGGGCCGGCGGGCGGGGGGCGCGCGGCGGCCCGGGGGGGCGGGGCCCCGGCGGGTGGGGCGGGGGGGGCGGCCGGCGGGGGCGGTTCGGGGGGGGGGGGTCGCGGGGGGGCGGGGGGGTCGCGCGTCGGGCGGGGCCGGGGGGGGGGGCGGGGGCGTCGCGCGGGCGGGGGGCGGGGGGGGGGTTCCCCGGGGGGGCCGGGGGGGGGGGGTGGGCTCGGGGGGCGGGGGGGGGGCGGGCCGGCGGTCGGGGGCGGCGGGGGGGGCCGGGGGGCCGGGGCGCCGGCGGGGGGGGGGGCCGGGCGGGGCGGGGGGCGGTCGGGTCGGGCGGGGCGCGGCGGGGGGTCGGGGGGGGGGGGGGGGGTCGGCGGCGGGGGGGCGCGTCGCGGGGCGGGGGGCCGCGCCCCGGGGCGCGGGGGCGGCGGGGGGGGGGGGGCGGGGCCGCGGGCGGGGGGGGTCGGGGGGCGGGGGCGGGGTCGGGCGGGTGGGGGGGGTCGGGGGGGGGCCGCGCGCGCGGGTCCCCCCGGGGGGGCGGGGGCGGGGGCGGCGGGGCGGGGGCTCCGGGGGGCGCCGCGGGGTTTTGGGGGCGGGCCGGGGGGGCCGGTCGGGGCGGGCGGCGGGGCGGGGGGCGGGGGGTGGGGCCCCGGGCCGCGGGCGGGGGCCGGGGGGGCGGGGCGGGCCCCCGGTTTGTTCCCGGCCGGCGGCGGGGTTCGGGGGCGGGGGCGGGGGGGGCGGGCGGGGGTTTTTGGGGGGGGGGCGGGGGCGGGGCGGGGGCGGGGGTTTGGGGGGCCCCGCGCGGGGGGTCGCGGTCGGGCGCCCGCGCGGGGGGGTTCGGGGGGGGGGCGGGGCGGCGCGCGGGGCGTCCCGGCGGCCGGGGGGGCGCGCGGGGGGGGCGGGGGCGCGCGGGGCGGGGGGGGGGGGGGGGGTTTGGGGGGGCGGGGGGGGGCGGGGGGGGGGGGGTCGGGGCCGGCGGCGGGGGCGGGCGGGGGGGGGGCGGGGGGGGGGCGGGCGGCGCGCCGCGGGCGCGGGGGGGGGCGCGGGGGGGCCGGGGGGCGGCGGGGCCCGGGGGGGGGCCCCCGCGCGGGGCGCCGGGGGGGGGGGCCCCGGGGGGCGGCCGGGCGGGCCGCGCGGGGGGGGGCCGCCGGGCGCGGGGGGGGGGTCGCGGGGGGCGGGGGGGGCGCGCCCGGGGGGGGTTCGGCGCGGGGGTGGTTTCGGGGGGCCGGCGCCGGGGGGGGGCGGGGGGGGGGGGCCGCGGGGGTGCGGGGCGGGTGGGGGGGGGGCTGGGGCGGCGGGGGGGGGGCGGCGTCGCGCCGCCGGGGCGCGGGGCGCCGGGGGGGCGTCGGCGGGGTTCGGGGGGGGGGCGCGGGGGGGGCGGGGGCCGGGGGGGCGGGGGCCCGGGGGGGGGCGGGGGCGGGGGGCCGGGGGCGGGCGGGGGGGGGGGGGGGGTCTGGGGGGGGTTCGGGGGGGCCGGGGGGTGCGGGGGGGGCGCGGGTCGCGGGGCGGGGCCCGGCGCCGGCGGGGCCGGGGGCCCCCGCGCGGGGGCGGCGGGGGGCGGGCGCGCGGGGCGGGGTCGGGGGCCGCGGGCGGCGCGTCGGGGGGGGGCCCCCCCCACCCCCCCCCCGGGGGGCGTCGGGGGGCGCGGGGGGCGGCGGGGCGGGGGGGCGCGGGGGGGGGGGGTTTTGGGGGTTTTCGGGGGGGGGCCGCCGGGGGGGGGGGGGGCGGGGGGGGGGGGGGGGGGGGCGGGGGGGGGCGGGGCTGGCGGGGGGGGTTTTTGGGGGCGGGGTTTGGCGGCGGGGGGGCCCCGGGGGGGGCGC
>NW_026465932.1:0-13613 GCF_026875155.1 Cherax quadricarinatus
TTTGGATAATGCCAAAAAAATTTTTTGTAGCAGGTGCTCAACACTTGATAGAATTAAATAATTGTAACGATGTTCAATCTCTGTTAACCCAGCGAGGGTGTACCTGGAAATTTATTACTCCTAGAGCCCCTTGGCAGGGGCGACTGTATGAAAGACTGATAGGCACAGTGAAGCGGTGTCTCCGCAAAGTACTACAACGGAAGAGAATTAATTTGGAAGAATTCCGTGCAGTGTTAGTGGAGGCAGAAAATCAGATAAATAATAGGCCTCTCTCGTACATGAGTGATACACCTGATGAAGATGTATTAACACCTTATCACCTAATATGTGGAAGGAAATTGGAAGCTGCCCCTGTCTATAAAGATAATCCGGAAGAAAGTGATGAAGATTACAATGAAGCGGAAGTGTTGTGTAATAAATTTAAAATGTTAAATAAAGTAATTGATCATTGGTCTAATGTGTGGCATAAGGAATATCTTCTTACACTACGTGAACACTTCTATGGTGCGACAGAGGCAGTAAATTGACAGACCATTCAACCAGGTGACATTGTGTTAATTGACACTAAACAACATTGAACATTGTGGCCTCTGGGCAAAGTGTTGACATTGTACCCAGATGCACAAGGTGTTTTCAGGAATGTCAAAGTGTTGTGTCATTGCCAGGAAAGTTTACGCACAATTAATAAATTGATTTCCTTGGAATTAGGTGTTCAATTAATCGTAAATGAAAGTCTGAGGGAAAGTGACACGAGTGATAAGGAAGATAACGCAGACCAAGTGATGTCAGAAGATGAAATTATAGTAAGACCTACTAGGAGAACAGCCACTCAAGCCAGAACTGGCTGGAATCGTCTCCTAAAGGAAGGAGTAATTTGAATTGTTTAGCAATGAACTACGGCCGGCCACCGTGTGGAAAATACTGTATATATTTTCCAGAAATTCAGTATTTATATGTATATAGATGGCCATACTGTATTTAATAATATTTATGTCATAGAAAACGGAAAGCCTGCGTCTGCACAGACGAGACTCGCCATCTTGGTTTTGAATTTTGTACAAACGTTGATGTAATGGGAAGAATTTTTCGTGCTCTAGAGGTTAAAATTGTGTTGACACCTCTCAAATAGGAGGTGAAATTGGTGGATGTGCATTCCTGCATAACTTGAGAAATCAGACGACTGGATAAGACAGCTCCAGGAACCTCAGATAAGCTCTCTAGATTTGTGTTTAATTCTGGCCAGCATTATTTTCATAGATTTAGTTAGAGTGAGGTTTTCTGAGTATGATACACATTAATGTCCAGTCAAATTGGTGAGTGATATTAAGATATATTTTCTTTATGTTATGTAATTGTGTATATCTATAATTATTCTTTAATTTTTTATATACAGTCCACAAATTTATATATTTACCAGTATTCCTGGTGTATGTATATTTCATTTAATTAATAGGTCCAGAGCAACTTGTGGATATGACAGTGGTAGGTATCGAAGGTGGACATTTTTGCGACCTAGGTGTCCCAAATTCCTACTTGTCTATGTAACTCTAATAAAAAATAATTATCTTTGTTATCATTTTCTGTTATGTATATAATGAGTTACATTCAGATAAATGCAATTTTCCATACTTAACATTAATGATTATTTGTCATCA
The DNA here is from genome assembly GCF_026875155.1 of Cherax quadricarinatus. NCBI lineage: Eukaryota > Metazoa > Arthropoda > Malacostraca > Decapoda > Parastacidae > Cherax > Cherax quadricarinatus. The sequence continues at coordinate 1,656 of NW_026465932.1, forward strand.
CTGAAGGCTCTTGACTCATATAATTGACTCCAACAACATGCTCATTGGAGAAGTGAGCTATAGATACTCAAAAATCAGGGACAAAGGATTTTTTTTATATTTTTGTATAAAAAATATACAAAAGAACAAAAGATACATAATAATGGTAAAAGAATACAAAAACATGATAGATTTTGCTACTAGCACCAGGTGATTCCTGGAGCCGACAAGTACTATAAGAACAGTACTGTAACAAACAGTACAAGCAAAAGACAAAACTCACTAGGTGGTTACAGTCATTGAGAGGTACCACCACACAATTGTGAACAAGTAAACATACCTGTGGAAAATTACATTTATCTGAATGTATCATTATGTACATAACAGTAAATGAACAAAGATAATTATTATTTATCAGAGTTACATAGACAAGTTTACCAGGAGTTTACCTGGAGAGAGTTTCGGGGGTCAACGCCCCCGCGGTCCGGTCTGTGACCAGGCCTCCTGGTGGATCAGTGCCTGATCAACCAGGCTGTTGCTGCTGGCTGCACGCAAACCAACGTACGAGCCACAGCCCGGCTGATCAGGAACTGACTTTAGGTGCTTGTCCAGTGCCAGCTTGAAGACTGCCAGGGGTCTGTTGGTAATCCCCCTTATGTGTGCTGGGAGGCAGTTGAACAGTCTCGGGCCCCTGACACTTATTGTATGGTCTCTTAACGTGCTAGTGACACCCCTGCTTTTCATTGGGGGGATGGTGCATCGTCTGCCAAGTCTTTTGCTTTCGTAGTGAGTGATTTTCGTGTGCAAGTTCGGTACTAGTCCCTCTAGGATTTTTCCAGGTGTATATAATCATGTATCTCTCCCTCCTGCGTTCCAGGGAATACAGGTTTAGAAACCTCAAGCGCTCCCAGTAATTGAGGTGTTTTATCTCCGTTATGTGCGCCGTGAAAGTTCTCTGTACATTTTCTAGGTCGGCAATTTCACCTGCCTTGAAAGGTGCTGTTAGAGTGCAGCAATATTCCAGCCTAGATAGAACAAGTGACCTGAAGAGTGTCATCATGGGCTTGGCCTCCTAGTTTTGAAGGTTCTCATTATCCATCCTGTCATTTTTCTAGCAGATGCGATTGATACAATTGTTATGGTCCTTGAAGGTGAGATCCTCCGACATAATCACTCCCAGGTCTTTGACGTTGGTGTTTCGCTCTATTTTGTGGCCAGAATTTGTTTTGTACTCTGATGAAGATTTAATTTCCTCATGTTTACCATAACTGAGTAATTGAAATTTCTCATCGTTGAACTTCATATGTTTTCTGCAGCCCACTGAAAGATTTGGTTGATGTCTGCCTGGAGCCTTGCAGTGTCTGCAATGGAAGACACTGTCATGCAGATTCGGGTGTCATCTGCAAAGGAAGACACGGTGCTGTGGCTGACATCCTTGTCTATGTCGGATATGAGGATGAGGAACAAGATGGGAGCTAGTACTGTGCCTTGTGGAACAGAGCTTTTCACCGTAGCTGCCTCGGACTTTACTCTGTTGACGACTACTCTCTGTGTTCTGTTAGTGAGGAAATTATAGATCCTCGACCGACTTTTCCTGTTATTCCTTTAGCGCGCATTTTGTGCGCTATTACGCCATGGTCACACTTGTCGAAGGCTTTTGCAGTCTGTATATATTACATCTGCATTCTTTTTGTCTTCTAGTGCATTTAGGACCTTGTCGTAGTGATCCAGTAGTTGAGAAAGACAGGAGCGACCTGTTCTAAACCCTTGTTGCCCTGGGTTGTGTAACTGATGGTTTCTAGATGGGTGGTGATCTTGCTTCTTAGGACCCTTTCAAAGATTTTTATGATATGGATGTTAGTGCTATTGGTCTGTATTTCTTTGCTGTTTGCATCTTTACGCCCCCTTTGTGGAGTGGGCTATGTCTGTTGTTTTTAGTAACTGATGGGACGACCCCCGTGTCCATGCTCCCTCTCCATAGGATGGAAAAGGCTCGTGATAGGGGCTTCTTGCAGTTCTTGATGAACACAGAGTTCCATGAGTCTGGCCCTGGGGCAGAGTGCATGGGCATGTCATTTATCGCCTGTTCGAAGTCATTTGGCGTCAGGATAACATCGGATAGGCTTTGTGTTAATCAAATTTTGTGGCTCTCTCATAAAAATTCATTTCGATCTTCGACTCTCAGTCTGGTTAGCGGCTTTGCTAAAAACTGAGTCATATTGGGACTTGAGTAGCTCACTCATTTCCTTGCTGTCATCTGTGTAGGACCATCTTGTTTAAGTAGGGGCCCAATACTGGACGTTGTTCTCGATTTTGATTTGGCATAGGAGAAGAAATACTTTGGGTTTCTTTCGATTTCATTTATGGCTTTTATTTTTCTTCCCGCGATTCCTGACTCCAAAAAGGTTCTTTTAGCTTAAGTTCGATGCTTGCTATTTCTCTGACCAGTGTCTCCCTGCGCATTTCAGATATATTGACCTCTTTTAGCCGCTCTTTTTATTCTTTTCCGTCGCCTGTAAAGGGAGCGCCTGTCTCTTTCTTTTTTTACATCTACTCCTCCTTTTTCTTAGAGGAATAAGCCTTGTGCATACATCGAGTGCCACCGAGTTAATCTTTTTCTAGGGATTTAAATTTGGGTCGTGTTGCTTAGTATATCTTCCCAGCTTATATCGGTTAGGACTTGGTTTACTTGGTCCCACTTTATGTTTTTGGTATTGAAGTTGAATTTGGTGAATGCTACCTCTGACTAGTCTCATTTTGTCGGTCTGGGGCTCCACGCATACTGTCTGAACCTCAATTATGTTTTTGGGTCTGAGTATATTGTTTTTGATATTTGGGGACATTTCTTATCAGATCCTCACTGTTAGTGAAGATGAGGGGCTAGTGTATTCTCCAGTCTAGTAGGCTCTATTATTTGCTGGTTTAAATTGAATTTTGTGCAGAATTTAAAAGCTCGTGTGATTTGTGAGTTTTCATCAGAGCTGCCTCCTGGGGGTTATTACTGCAACAATATTATTTGCTATATTCCTACATTTTAAGGTGCCTTAAGTTGAAATACCCCAGGAGCAAGATGTTGGGTGCAGGAGCTGGAAGATTTTCCAGACAGTGGTCAATTTTTAACAGCTGTTCATGGAATTGCGGGGATGTTGCATCCGGGGGCCCTTGTAGACTCCCACAATGACTAGGTTTTGGTTCTCGACCTTTACGTTTAAAACTTCCACTACGTCATTTGAGGCATTAAGCAGTTCTGTGCAAACAAGTGACTCTGCAATGTACAGGCCAACCCCCCCCCCCCCCCCTTTTTGCCTGTTCACTCTGTCCACATCTGTACAGGTTGTAACCTGGGATCCATTTTTCGTTGTCCAAGTGATCCTTTATGTGGGTCTCAGTGAAAGCCGCGAACATTGCCTTTGCCTCTGCAAGCAGTCCACGGATGAAAGGTATTTTGTTGTTTGTTGCTGGCTTTAGACCCTGTAATTTTGCAAAGAAGAATGTTATGGAGGGGTGGTATTGTTGGTACTGGGGGGGGGGATTTTTTTTCGGCATTAGTATCTGTATCTGTTGGTTTGGAGTGGAGGCCATCGACTGTGGTTCCACTCCAGGAATGACTGGTTTTGGTGTACGTTTTTCTGCCATTTCCTGCCATTTTTTTTTCCCTTCCTGGCACTAAAAACCTCTCCCTCTTGAGTGGCTGTGGCTACCCAGGTTTTCCCATGGCCTGGATGTTTTGTATCTTTTTGTCCCCTTTAGATGGTGTGGGCCCGGCAATTTAAGTTATAGCACAGTTCTTTCCTGTACTGAAGAGGTACACATTTCGGGGTGAAAAAGCTTACAGGAAGGGGATTTTGCTTTTTCCCTTTTGTCATTGGGCATGTTTTTGGGGACACCTAGGGCAAAAAATGTCCCCCTTCGATCCTACAACTTCATACCACAATTTGCTCTAGACCTATAAATTTACAAAGAAAGATACATCACCAGGAATTCTGGAAAATATAAAATTTTGTTGACTGAAAAATAAAATAAAAAATTATTATAGATACGCAACAATAACAAAAGGAGAATATTTTAAATCACCATCAATTTGCTGAATTAATTGTCTTACGACCCTCCCCCCCCTCACTTTTGCCTACTTTAAAGAAAGATTTTACGCCAGATTTAAACATAAATTAGACAGTTTATCTGGGTTCCGGGATTTGTCCTGTCCTGTCGCCTGATACTAAGTTATGCGGAAGCACATCCAAAAATTTTGGGCTCCTTTTGAGGGGTGTCAGCCCAATTTTTACCTCTAGACCCGAAAATTCTTCCCCAAATATTCACTAACATTCATACCTGTCCCCGTTCAAAAATGGCAAGTGTCCTCTGCACGGCCAGCTTTCCATATTCGATAACATAAATTTTTATTAAACACAGTGGGGCCATCTATAAACACATAACTATGTATTTCGGGAAAATACAAAAATTTCCACACGGGCGGCCGGGGCAGATTTTCGTTGCAAAAACCCCAAAATTTACTCCTTCCTTTAGAGATGGTTCCCCCAGCCGGTTCTGGTTTGGTGGCTGTTCTCCTAGTAGGTCTTGCTAGATTTTCTCTTCCTGCCACTTGGTCAGCGTTTCCCCTCCATATCACCCCCCGGTCACTTTCCCAGATTTTCATTTACTTTGATTGAATCATTTAAATTTCCAAAGGGGAATCATTTATCAATTGTCTTAAACTTTCCGGGCCATGACACAACCACTGACTTTCCCGGACAACCCCTTTGGGCTCTGGGTACAATTCAATTTTTTGCCCAGGGGCCACAATGTTCGATGTTGTTCAGGCCAATTAACAAAATGTCCCTGGTTAAATAGCTGCGATTTACTGCCTCTGTCGCACCATAAAAGTGTTCACGATTGTAAGAAGATTTTCCTTTAAACCCACACTTTAGCCAAATAATTACTTTTTTTAACATTTTAAATTTAATTACACAACACGGGCCACACTTGAAATTTTCCCATCATTTTCTTCCAGATTACTCAAGGGGGGCAGTTTCCCAAATTTTTCCCTTCCCATATTAGGGAGAAGGTTTTATAATCTATCAGGGTACACTTATGTACGAGAGGGGCCTATTATTTATCTGTTTTTTTCCCCTCCACTAACACTGCAAAATTCTCCAAAATTAATTTTTTTCCGGTGTGTACTTTAGGGAACACCGTTTTCACTGTCCTAAAAGTTTTTTCGTACAGCCCCCCTTGCCGGGGGGCTCAGGAGAAAAAATTTCCAGGTCACCCTCCGGGTTAACAGAGATTGAACTTGTTACATTTTTAACTAAATCAAATGTTGGGGGCACCGCCAAAATTTGTGGCATTTCCAAATCACAATCTCGGACAGGATCTCCTAGCTGCAAATTTTTCGAAACGCTTAAAACTGTTCTCAGACAAGTCCTGTGCCACTTCTAAAGAACGCCCTATAGCAGTACGGTGAACAAACAACACTTTCATGGAACACCATCTAATCCCTGTTAAAATTTTTGGGACCACTAAGTCAACACCTTTTTACATCAAAGGGTTTTTCACTAATTTACATGCTCCTTTGGGCAATGGGGGGGACATGGGTACATATGGGAACCGGGGCATCCACACGCCACATTTTTACACAAGTTTAATCACCCTTTTTACACTTTGACGCCCTTTGTGGAATCGTTTCCCTAACTTCCCTAATAAATTTAAGGTATTTTTTCCCCCCAACTGCATTACTTTTTTTGGGGCTTTGAAAAATCAAATTTGTTAGATATGAGTTTTGGGCAGTAAGAGGGGGTTTTAGCATAATCACCCAATTCAGCATTTTGTAACCTACCTCTGCATCCAATTCTTTGTTCTCTAAATACAGTCCCAATTTCTCTTTTAGGAACCTTTCAAAATTTTTTTCTTTCTATCTAAATTTAACTCTTTTCCATAGATTTCTTCCTGTACCCTCTTTATCCAATATTCAAGGGGAAAGGAAAACTTAGATAGATATTCACTTGTTTGAAATTTAAACACCAACTTATTTTATTTGATTAGTTTACCTGGATTTTTACCTGGAGAGATTCCCGGGGGGTCAACGCCCAAGCGGCCCTGTCTTTGCCCAGGCCCTTGGTGGATCAAGCTTGATCAACCCGTCTTTTCTGGGGCTCACGCAAACCAACGTACGACCCATAGCCCGGCTGGTCAGGAAACCCACTTTTGGGGCTTGTCCCGTGCCAGCTTGATTAAAGAAAATACCTATTTTATCAATACAAGGAAGGGCAAACATTGGAGTGGTGGGCAATAATTTTTAACAGAGCAATATACACCTTTTGACAGGGCCCAAATTTCTTTATTACCAAATAGCTCGGTCCTTTAAACCAAACAGCTTACAAATTTTGCATAAAAAACCTCGAGACAAAAAATCAGCTGGATTCTCCTCCCCCCAGGTATAGATTAAATATTAAATATGCTGACCCAAACTATATACTTTTCTTGCATCGATTAAATTTTATGACTCTGTTTTGTACGTAACAATTTTTTACTGTTTCCATTACAATCCTTGTAAAAGGGTACCCCATCATCGACCAAATTACAGTGTCCAATATTTTTTCTTGCAAATTTTTTCTTATATAAAAAGCTAATTGAAAAACCCACATAAAAGGGTGTTAATTCCAACTGAGGTAAAACACATGATTAATTGGGGACACTTTAGCCTAAACATAAAAAGAAAAAAGCGCTAAAATTGAAAATAAGGAACGCTCCATATGCCAAAATTTTTTTTAAACATCACAAAAAAAAGTGAGTACATTTTTCCCATTTGGTTTCCCCCCGGGGGGGGGGAATCCAACATTTTGGGAAATTTTTTCATAATCACCAATTAATTCATTCCACCTGTTTTTGAATTCCCAGGGAGAATTTCACCCAAACCTTTAAGTCCCATGCTTCCTGTATAATAATTTCCCTCTTATAGTAAGGGGTGACACTAAACCTAGTGGAACAAAACTTGGAAACTTCAGCAAACAAACTCTCTTAGTTAATTTATTTGGGGATACTGAATTATTAGGTTTTAACTTAACAAATCTCTCCAGTATCCCAAGTTTAAACCCAATACATTACACATTTTGGCACTTCACTCCCGGGTAATCTTTTCTTATTTTGTCCTTTAATTTGGACAAATTACATTCCATTCCCTCAGGCAAACTGCCTTTTCAAATTTTTATTACCTCTCCATAAGTCTAACATTCTTCATTGATCACCCCAGGGAAAATTTTCCCCCATAAAATGTTTTCTCATTTCTTTTTCTCAATGGAAACCCATACGTTTAAGGGGTGCATTTATCGTCGCTTGAAGTAGGAACGGCTGGGTGTAGCACCAAAAATACCTCATAAAGCGAAAGGTTTTCAGAGGCAAATGGGGCAATAGGATTTTTCCCGGCCATAAGAAGCGGGTACAACCCGGGCACCCCTTTTAAACCCACCTTAGGAAAGCTTTTTACTTATTCAGCCCCCCAAAACAAATCCTTTACTCTGAAATTAAAAAAAATCTCCTAATTTTTCGTTCAAGACGGACTTTTCTCAAACAGTCATTTGAACTAATACATTTTTTTTACTCCGGCCTCAAATTTAAAAAACAATCCCTTTTTTTGCTCCGTTTCTGGGAAATAGTGACCAAAAATTTTGGCTTCCAGGAGGTACCTCTTCTATAAATTTATTAAATTAAATTTTTCACAAATTTTATCATTATAGGCATTGCGTTCTGGGGGCTTACCATTCGCGGGAATGAGCCTTTTAAATTCCAACCATTTTGTAAATTTGTGGGGAAAACTGAATGGGTTTAGTCTTCACGGAAGTCGCATACATATTGTCCAATTCAAAATTTTTTATCTTTCAGGTATTTTTCTTTAGTAAAAAAATCGTCTGGACTTTTTTCATTTACATTATTCCAATGCTGTCTAATTCCCACAGTTTACACGGCTCAACACCATCCCTAGGGAAAAATTATACTGGGGGACGATTTCATGAGTAAGACAACAGTTTGGAAATTTATGTTTTCCCTAGTCATGAATTAAATTTTATGAGGAATCCTACCATACATTCAGGGCCCCCTGCAGTCTTCAAAAGGTGACCCCATTTTTTTACCAAACCCTTTAAAAAAGGGGGCATAAAGTTACTACCTATCAAAATCCTTAAGGGGCGGAGCTGTAGTGGGGGAAAAAATGTATCAAAATAAAAAAAACCAATTTGCAAAATAAAATACCACAGGAAATAGCAAACAAGAGACTCCACTAGCTAAGGAGGGTATATTACCAAAAACAACGGTGGGGGCTCCATTGTTTGGGGCTGGGAGGGGGAATAAGACAGGGAAACATGCCCCAACAGGGAATACTCACAAAATCCAAGGCAAACGGAAACCAAGCCTGTGCACATACTGCATTGTTATCTGCGACAGGGAAATCTGGAAAAACAGACGGGGCGTGCAACTATGACCACCCTAGAAAATGCCATGCCCATGTAACAACAGGAAAATGCAAACTCCCTTCCTGTAAGCTTTTTCACCCGAAATGTGTACCTCTTCAGTACAGGAAAGACTGTGCTAAACTTAAATTGCCAGGCACACCATCTAAAGGGTACAAAAAGATACAAAACATCCAGGCCATGGGAAAACCTGGGTAGCCACAGCCACTCAAGAGGGAGAGGTTTTTTAGTGCCAGGAAGGAAAAAAAACTGGCAGGAAATGGCAGAAATCGTACACCAATTCCAGTCATTCCTGGAGTGGAACCACAGTCGATGGCCTCCACTCCAAACCAACAGATACAGATACTAATGCCGGAAAAAAATCCCCCCCCAGTACCAACAATACCACCAGTCCGATGACATTCTTCTTTGCAAATATACAGGGTCTAAAGCCAGCAACAAACAACAAAATACCTTTCATCCGTGGACTGCTTGCAGAGGCAAAAGCAATGTTCGCGGCTTTCACTGAGACCCACATAAAGGATCACTTGGGACAATGAAATATGGATCCCAGTTACAACCTATACAGATGTGACAGAGTGAACAGGCAAAAGGGGGGAGGGTTGGCCTGTACATTGCAGAGTCACTTGTTTGCACAGAACTGCTAAATGCCTCAAATGATGTAGTGGAAGTTTTAGCAGTAAAGGTCGAGAACCAAAACCTAGTCATTGTGGTAGTCTACAAGCCTCCGGATGCAACATCCCAGCAATTCCAGGAACAGCTGTTAAAAATTGATCACTGTCTGGAAAACTTTCCAGCTCCTGCACCCAACATCTTGCTCCTGGGGGATTTCAACTTAAGGCCGCGGGGGCGTTGACCCCCGAAACTCTCTCCAGGTAAACTCCAGGCAGTAATAACACCAGGAGGCAGCTCTGATGAAAACTCACACTCACACGAGCTTTTAAATCTCTGCACAAAATTCAATTTAAACCAGCAAATAATAGAGCCTACTAGACTGGAGAATACACTAGACCTCATCTTCACTAACAATGACGATCTGATAAGAAATGTCACCATATCAAAAACAATATACTCAGATCACAACATAATTGAGGTTCAGACATGTATGCGTGGAGCCCCAGACCGACATAATGAGACTAGTCACGAGGGAGCATTCACCAAATTCAACTTCAATAACAAAAACATAAAGTGGGACCAAGTAAACCAAGTCCTAACCGATATAAGCTGGGAAGATATACTAAGCAACACAGACCCCAACTTATGCATAGAACAGATTAACTTGGTGGCACTCGTTTGTATGCACAAGGCTTATTCCTCTAAGAAAAAGGAGGAGTAGATGTAAAATAGAAAGAGACAGGCGCTCCCTTTACAGGCGACGGAAAAGAATAACAGAGCGGCTAAAAGAGGTCAATATATCTGAAATGCATAGGGAGACACTGGTCAGAGAAATAGCAAGCATCGAACTCAAGCTAAAGGAATCTTATAGGAGTCAGGAATCGCGGGAAGAACTAAAAGCCATAAATGAAATCGAAAGAAACCCAAAGTATTTCTTCTCCTATGCCAAATCAAAGTCGAGAACAACATCCAGTATTGGGCTCCTACTTAAACAAGATGGGTCCTACACAGATGGCAGCAAGGAAATGAGTGAGCTACTCAAGTCCCAATATGACTCAGTTTTTAACAAGCCGCTAACCAGACAGAGAGTCGAAGATCAAAACGAATTTTTTATGAGAGAACCACAAAATTTGGTTAACACAAGCCTATCCGATGTTATCCTGACGCCAAATGACTTCGAACAGGCGATAAATGACACGCCCATGCACTCTGCCCCAGGGCCAGACTCATGGAACTCCGTGTTCATCAAGAACTGCAAGAAGCCCCTATCACGAGCCTTTTCCATCCTATGGAGAGGGAGCATGGACATGGGGGTCGTCCCACAGACATAGCCCCACTCCACAAAGGGGGCAGTAAAGCAACAGCAAAGAACTACAGACCGATAGCACTAACATCCCATATCTTAAAAGTCTTTGAAAGGGTCCTAAGAAGGAAGATCACCACCCATCTAGAAACCCATCAGTTACACAACCCAGGGCAACATGGGTTTAGAACAGGTCGCTCCTGTCTGTCTCAACTATTGGATCACTACGACAAGGTCCTAAATGCACTAGGAGATAAAACGAATGCAGATGTAATATATACAATTAATAAGAAACGAGTCAAAGAAAAGAGAGATTGTCTTTTCTGCAAGGGAACTAATTTTTATAAGAATTGCAACGCATTCAATTCATGGAATGATAAAATTGAAAGATTGGAGGATCTTGACAGATGTATCAGGTGTTTAGGTAATCACAATGTAAAGGATTGTCATGCCAAATTAAACAACTGTTATCAATGTCACAGAGGAAGACACCATATAGTCATGTGTAAAGGTCTATATGATAATGTTGATAATAATGATAATGTTGACAATCCCGACACAACAGTAGCTAATGTAAAAATTGCTGCTAATGTTATAATGATGGTTTGCTGAAGTAGCCTTCCTGTGTTACAAGTAAAATTGATGATAAAAAGGCATAAAACAAAAAATGTAAAAAGCATTATTGGACCAGGGATCCAAGCGTTTCTTTCATAAAACGTAATGTCTTTATGGTATGAAAGTACAGATGGGAAAATCCCACAACTTTAAAAATTATCTGGTTTTCTCTCGGATAAAAGGGCTCAATTGTATGACACTGTTTATGTAACTGTCAGGGGTTTGGGGAATGAGAAAAAAAACGTGTTAATGCAGTAATTGTAGATAGACTTCCAGAGAAAATATCTACAGTAGGGCTAAGCAAAGCTACAGAAAGACTATCACATAATGTAAATTTAGCACCTTCTGGGGTAAGTGATGATTCTGTAAGCATGGAGTTTACCTGGAGTTTACCTGGAGAGAGTTCCGGGGGTCAACGCCCCCGCGGCCCGGTCTGTGACCAGGCCTCCTGGTGGATCAGAGCCTGATCAACCAGGCTGTTACTGCTGGCTGCACGCAAACCAACGTACGAGCCACAGCCCGGCTGGTCAGGAACCGACTTTAGGTGCTTGTCCAGTGCCAGCTTGAAGACTGTCAGGGGTCTGTTGGTAATCCCCCTTATGTATGCTGGGAGGCACTTGAACAGTCTCGGGCCCCTGACACTTATTGTATGGTCTCTTAACGTGCTAGTGACACCCTGCTTTTCATTGGGGGGATGTTGCATCGTCTGCCCAAATCTTTTGCTTTCGTGTGAGTGATTTTCGTGTGCAAGTTCGGTACTAGTCCTTCTAGGATTTTCCCGGTGTATATCATGTAACTCTCCCGCCCGCGTTCCAGGGAATACAGTTTTGGAACCTCAAGTGCTCCCAGTAATTGAGGTGTTTTATCTCCGTTATGCGCGCCGTTGAAGGTTCTTTGTACAAATTTTTAGGTCGCATTTCACCTGCCCCGAAAGGTGCTGTTTGTGGCAAATTTCCGCCTGATGAACAAGTGACCTAAGAGTGTCAT
>NW_026465933.1:0-13951 GCF_026875155.1 Cherax quadricarinatus
GCCTTGATGCGGGTGTCAGGGACGGGTGAGACATTTATGCGGGGTGTGATCACGGGATCGGTGTGATCAGGGATGCTTTTTAGACCGGGATGCAGGTAGATCATGGATGGGGGGTAGATCACTGATGCTAGTGTAGATCACTGGATGCTGGGGTAGATCACTGGATGCTAGTGTAGATCACTGGATGCTGGGGTAGATCACTGGACGCTGGGGTAGATCACTGGATGCTGGGGTAGATCACTGGATGCTGGTGTAGATCACTGGATGCTGGGGTAGATCACTGGATGCTGGTGTAGATCACTGGATGCTGGGGTAGATCACTGGATGCTGGGGTAGATTGCTGGATATGATATGATATAATAAACACTATAAATAGCATACATACATGTTATATTCTCTAGACTGAATAAAATTGGCCAGATTAGATTTTGCCACCGAAGTGGCTAGTTTATTGTGCACCTCATATCCATCCTGTGGACGGTAGCGCGAGAGCATATCCATCCTGTGGACGGTAGCACGAGAGCATATCCATCCTGTGGACGGTAGCGCGAGAGCATATCCATCCTGTGGACGGTAGCGCGAGAACATATCCATCCTGTGGACGGTAGCGCGAGAGCATATCCATCCTGTGGACGGTAGCGCGAGAGCATATCCATCCTGTGGACGGTAGCACGAGAGCATATCCATCCTGTGGACGGTAGCGCGAGAGCATATCCATCCTGTGGACGGTAGCACGAGAGCATATCCATCCTGTGGACGGTAGCGCGAGAGCATATCCATCCTGTGGACGGTAGCGCGAGAGCATATCCATCCTGTGGACGGTAGCGCGAGAGCATATCCATCCTGTGGACGGTAGTGCGAGAGCATATCCATCCTGTGGACGGTAGCGCGAGAGCATATCCATCCTGTGGACGGTAGCGCGAGAGCATATCCATCCTGTGGACGGTAGCGCGAGAGCATATCCATCCTGTGGACGGTAGCGCGAGAGCATATCCATCCTGTGGACGGTAGCGCGAGAGCATATCCATCCTGTGGACGGTAGCGCGAGAGCATATGGATACACAAAAGGCCTAGGAACTAGGCCCCAAAGGGTTAACTGGAATACATATGGATTTATATCTACATATCTATAGTTCACTTATCTGTTACAAGCAAATTTAGAAAATTTGCTTAGTATATCTGGTATCTTATTTTCATTAATAAGATATCTTGACATGTCACATAGGTTATTATACTGTCTGTCTCTGTATTCCTCAATAAGTGGACAATTAAGCACATAGTGTTCAAGAGAGTGACCATATGCCTGATCACCATAATTTACATTTAGTTTGATCATCATCTGTGTGTCTCCCAAAACTGCCTGAATTACTTGAACCAGCCTAAGCCTGGCCACTACAACATGGGAGTCAGTATTGTAACCAAGCCATAAGCCTGGCCACTCAAACATGGTCGTACTTGTACCAAGCCTAAGCTGGCCACTACAACATCAGTTTGTCTGTTTCACATTGCAGTTGTTCCCTTCATAACATACTTAATCTACGTCATGTATCTTAGTGGGTTATAGATCTACTCAGGGGCCTTCTAACTGCATTCCTTATAACAATCATTTTACATTTATTTACTTCTTATCCTAATATTATTCCTAATGCTAGACACTGTGTTATACCAAAGTTATACTTCTACATTGCTCCTTCTCGATACTCTTCTTGGCTAACATATCAACTTTATCATGAAGGAGTAACCCAATGTGTGATGGGATCCATAGCAATTGTTCATTTATTCTTTGTCCTAATTTTTGAGTATCCTATACCTGGCTTCCCAAATGAAGCATGTGTTGGGTCATTATATGAGCCAAAGAGCCTTCAATGAATGACATAGAATAGTAATGATGATAGAGTCAAGCTCTGTGTCATAGGTTAGCTTTAGCGCCATTAGGATTGCAAACAATTCAGTTGCAGTGTAGACGCCCGTTGTTAATTCTTTGCATAACTCAACAAATTTATTATGGTTCTTAACTAGGGAGGTGGCAAACAAGAGTAGATGAAGCCCTAGCCAGAAGACTCCTGTTAGTTCCATCAGTGTTATAACTTGTGATTAATTTATTACTACCGGCTAGTTTGAGAAAATTTCTTATTGAGCAGTTGCTCTAACAAGAGATTTAGGAAGGGATTACTACGCACATGAGGTCTTGGGAGGGACCTTGTAGGTTATGTGATATTAAATTGCAACACATCTTCCATGGAGGGGTGAAGGTGAAATGCTCTTGTTGCCCTACAGTGATACAGTTCATGCAGGTTATAAAAACTTAATGCAATTGCACGTTTCACAATCATTTAGATTGTGTGTATTTACATTAGACCACTTGGTAAGATCTCACTGTGACAGTGTCTGGTTGTTTCTCAACTTCTAATACCGAGTACAGTATGTTAATTTCAACAATTCTAATCACTGGATACTAGAAATACCAAGCCTTCCTTCCTCTGTAAGAACGTTTTGTAGATCTGGACAGCCAAGAATAATCCTGAGAGCTTCATTTTGCATTAACTCCAAGGGTCGGAGAGAACTTTCTTAGCTAATATCAACATGGGAAGCAGCATAATACAATTAAGGACCTAAAAATAGGCTATGTACCTCATTCTCACGATTCTCACTTTAGCAACCATAGTTGGGATTGTAGCCAGCAACAGCTTTGAGAGCATTTAGCTAGCTTTGCATTTCTTGTTTAGTTGTGGTATAGGGATTGCTTAAAGGGTACATTTACACCAAGATTATCTGTAAGTTTTTATCGTAGTAATGATTTCACCCTTGCAAATAGATGGGTGGGGATGTCGTTTGCTTGTTAAAATCTTTGTTTTAGAGGAAGATATTATGAGGCCTAGTTCGATTACAAATTGCTTGACTTCATTAAGATTGGTATTCATACTTTTATGCCCTGTTGTATGGATCATGTATCAACAGCCATAGCTTATAGATATATTTTAGGTGAGGCAGGTAGAGCATTAGGAGTGCATTAATCAGAATATTTAAATAGCATGGGACTAAGAACTCCTCCCTGAGGTGACCTATAGACATTTCTTTAGAATCACTTCTGAAGGCCCTTGGTAAAGGGACAGAGGATACTTATTTGAAGGTAGCCTATTATCAGCGAAGTAAGTACCACCAATATTCATTTTGCAGTTCATGTTGTATAACGGTTCTGTTCGCATTATCAAATGCAGATTTAGATCAAGGAAAAGTGTTTTTATATTAAAACTAGTAGAGGTAGTGTGCAGGTGGAGAAAGGTGGAAATACAGTTCTGCACACTTTTACCTTTCTCTGAAACCCATAGAGGTAGGGGGAAGTTGGTGTCTGATTCTGTAGTTACAGTTGTTAAGTACATTCTTTCAAAAGTTTTACAAAGGACAAACTAGTTAAGGACGATCGGCCTATAATGTATCAGGCTGTTGGGGCTTAGGATAGGCACATGAGACTAATGGTCCAGGAAGTAGGACGAACGACATCCATGTAACTGAGATTATACCGTGCAACCAAAAGGTTATCAGGCCACGTGCCTTAGAGTTCTGAGAATATCATGTTTATACCTTCTCTCAGGAGCCGTTGATGACCTTTGGTTAATGCATTATCTATTTCATACTCGGTAAAGAGGCAATCACTTCATCAATATTTTGGCTCATAAAAATTAATCAGTTTCAAACATTTTCTTCAGAAGTACTCTCTAAATTTTTTCTAATATGAGATGGAAGGCTTTCATGCCTGGATGTTTTGGACCAGTATTTATTGGAAAGGTCATTTGCTTTTTTCCAGAGGAAAGGGATGAGCAACATTGCCAGTTTTTTCTGTTATTTTTATTATACTTTTCCAAGCCAAAACTCAAAGGGGTGGTCCTTATTTAATCCACTAACAAACTGTTCCCATTCATGTTGCCTAAGTTCTTCCTTTCTATTCCTTGCATTTGTTTAGTGCAGCTTGGAACGTTCCTGAGCAGGTCTGGGGTTCACATTCACGGTATGCTTATACCAATCTCCTAGCGCATGTTTAGATTGCGTAGCTGTGGTCTTTATGGCCCATTTACATTGGTTTTTATAGTTATTTTATAGTGGAGGGTCTTTGTTTCCTATCATGCCCACGTGATTCTGTGAGAAAACTCTCAATTGTGGTATTAAAATCATCATTAAATTTTTGTGTGCCAATGGGCTCGTAATCTCATTTTATTCTTTTTTTTTTTTACCAATGACCAAGTGGTTATTAAAGTTGTCTCTGTGTCTGGTTTGAGATAAGTTTCCCTCTTCTGTTATTTAGCTCTTGATTGCTGGAGATGTGATCAAGATTGACAGTTGTTAGTCATTGGGAGTGATCAGATAGAAGATCATCACTATGGACAGAGTATGCATCGTATATGATGTATTAAATCATAGACATTGATCTAGTATGCCCACCATATATGTAGAGTAGGCTCAGTAGTGCCACACAATTCGACACATTATCATGCTCATTTATCAATCTCACTAGTTTAGTACCATTGGTGTTTGTTATAGACCCACCAATATTCTTATGTTGCATTAAAATCTCAAGAATGATGGTTAGGTTCACTATTGATGCGATTGGTAAAGCGTCGGTCGAAGCTGGTTGTGGGGCATAGTGATATAATGTTTATGGAAAACTCGCCTGCCATACTTTGACCACCATGATACTGCATGTTAACTCCGACTCTGCAAGGAAAGGATGTGAATGTGGCAAAGTTTTTCTGACATACATCACCAACAAGTTGGTTGACCTTAGGTTATAAGCGCATACCCAGGCAAGTTTGGTTGGAGGTGCTCCATCTTTCATCTACATTCCTGCAAACAGATGACATCAATATTCTTGGTTGCACTAATATGATGTAGGTCAGGCAACGCTTCCTGATGGAAGCAATGTTCCATGAGAAGATTTGTAATGTAATCCATTGTAGTGGTTATTACACTCTTCTTGCTCATAAGATGGTTAAAACTATTATGCTTTAGACTACAGTGTGCAGATACTTAAGAGCATATAGCATAGTTTGTAGTCTTTTCTTATACTTCAGAACCTTTATTTTTAAGCATTTTTCGGCATTTTGGCAGCCTAGTGATAAGCAATTTTTAAGGCAAGAGCTCATGGGCTTCTTTCTCACCAAAATGCTGGGAAGCTGAACGGAGATTGCTGACTTTTGACATCATCACCTGCTCATGAGCATCATCCTGATTACATATATTTATTAACTTGTCAGGATCTGTCAAGTGCTCAATTTTTTCTGGAAATTGTTATAATATGAGGAAGGTCAGGCGGATCAATGCCTCTCGGAGGATGGCACTTCTGGGTTGTGCTTCCTTTAACTCCTATCACCTTAACAGGTACCATGGTTACATTAGTGTTCTCTGTTTATCATTCATTGCTGGTAGGTCCTGTGCATCTGATTCATCTCCCAATTCCAGGGGGTTAACTGTGTGGTGTCCGTTGACTGTTGTTGTGTAGTGTATTGGGAGAAAATGACAAACTCATCCCCATATTCAGGTGTAGCCATAGGTATCTGTAGTGCAGATCCAGTAGTTCCCTATGTGCTAGCAGGGATGGCTAGCTCCTCCACAGCTGGGCAGTGTGGTGTGATGGCATTCTGGTATCACCAGAATCATTGCAGTGAGGTGGGGTTCTTGCCACCACTTTTGCAGGTTCGGACTCAGATCTGGCTGTGTAGGACTGGATGGGCCTCATCCTCAGTTACCATTAAAAGGACTGTTATAGGATTACATGAAGGTTGTTTGGGTTCTGACTGCAGTCCTTCTGTGGGAAACTGTATACCCCAACTTCTTTAACAGTTAAACACTTAAATTTTTGGCTGTCAGGGCCTATGTGCATTCTTAGTGGAATGTTTCCCAGCACACTTACCACACAAGAATGTAGTATACCACGTCTACTGCAAACATGGCACATGTGCTGGTATTTGTAAACTCCTCCGTTTAGGGGGGCAAGGTACACTTCGATGTTTAGGAAACGAAAACCAGCACCAGATTTTCGGGGGAGGGGCACACGGACCCACCCAACTGGTCAATAATTGGGGAGATTTTCCTTTAAGTCTTATAGGCTTGATCGATATGCTCACTGAGAGTCAGATGGGATGGGTCCATGCAGAGAGGGTATCCAAAGATTATGATACTGACCCATTTTTTAAAGTGGTGAGTGTCTGATGGAGGTCGGAGCAGCTTAACATTACAGAGGTACATAATGGGTCCAGGGACTATACCTCAATATTACAGTGGTACATAATGGGTCCAGGGACTCTACCTCAACATTACAGAGGTACATAATGGGTCCAGGGACTGTTCCTCAACATTACAGTGGTACATAATGGGTCCAGGTACTGTTCCTCAGTATTACAGAGGTACATAATGCGTCTGGGACTGTACCTCAACATTGCAGAGGTACATAATGGGTCCAGGGATTGTACCTCAACATTACAGAGGTACATAATGGGTCCAGGAACTGTGAAACATTGGTGTATTGTGTCATTATTCTCTCGCTTAATTATTATTATTATTTAAGAATAACCGGTATTCTCCCAGCCCGGTCCTTTTCCAAATGGTGGCCCGGCCTTGGCTCCCTCTATAGGGAGTGTCTGAGACCTAAGTCTCCCATGGGAGGAGGCACAAGTACCTCCTCATCTTTGGGACCAACTGTCCCCCAGGGCCCTCACAGCTAGGGCCTCTTGGTCGCATCCCCACCCCAAGTGGGCAAATGGGAATGACAGTCTTATGAGCTAAAGGCTCGGGCTCAGGCACCTACCCTACCCTAGAAGGGTTAGGCATGGTATCGATCTCTCGCTTAAGTTTTCTGACTCAATACAGGAGGTTCTGACGTTTTTTGGTGAGACTTCTGTGGAAAATAATGCATTTTCCGAAAAAAATCCAGCGTATTTTTTATGAAAATTAGTGTAATACATTGTATTTAATAAAAATTAATTTGTAAACGTAAGGTTTATAATTTTCGTCACTCTAGGGGCTATATTGGGCTGAAAACCTCTCAAATAGGAGCCAAAATTTTTGGATGTGCAGTCCTGCATAAAATGAGCATTAAACAGATGAACAGGACAGTTCCAGGAACCTCAGATAAGATGTCTGTGTTTATGTTTATAGTTCTGGCCAGTATTATCATCATAAATGTAGACAGGTTTTTTTTTTTTGAGTATTATACACAGTAATCTCCAGACTAATTGGTGAGTGTTATGATTACAAATTCTCCTTCTGTTATATAAATGTGCATATGTAATCATTTATTAATTTTAATATAGTCCCTAAATTTATATTAAATTTTACCAGAATTCCTGGTGATGTATATTTCATTTGCAATTAACATAGGTCTAGAGTGACTTGTGGGGATATAGATTATGGAAGGTATCGAAGGGGGACATTTTTTGCGACCTATATGTCCCAAAATTCCTACTTGTCTCGTTAGTTAGTTAGTTAGTTAGTTAAAGATTCGCCGGTATTCTCCCGGCCCGGGCCTTTTCCAAGTGGTGGCCCGGCCTTGGCTCCCTCTTTAGGGAGTGTCTGAGACCTAAGTCTCCCATGGGAGGAGGCACAAGTACCTCCTCATCTTTGGGACCAACTGTCCCCAGGCCTAGCTTCTGGGACCAACTGTCCCCAGGCCTACCTTCTGGGACCAACTGTCCCCAGGCCTAGCCACAAGCTAGGCCTCTCTGGTCTGCCATCCCCGTCCCAAGGGGGCTAATGGGAATGACAGTCTTATGAGCTAAAGGCTCGGGCTCAGGCACCTACCCTACCCTAGAAGGGTTAGGCATGGTGTCGATGTACTTGTCTCTGTAACTTTGATAAATAATATTTATCTTTGTTACCATTTACTGGTGTGTATTTTATGAGTTATATCCAGGTAAATGTAATTTTCCACAACTTGATTATTACGCTAATATCAACTCTACAGCTTATTTATCTATCAGAATTGATCTAATATGACATAATAAACACTATAAATAACATACAAACATGTTATATACTCTAGACTGAATAAAATTGGCCTTATATGGCAATGTTCAATATATAATCATTATCCCTCTTCTCCAAGTCGTTTTCTTTTACCTTGAGTAAGAGAAAACGGTGTATTGGAGAGGATAACTGCACTAGAATACAAGTTTTTTAAGGGGTTGGTCGGAGCTTGCCCAGCGTGAACGAAACAAAATATTAAAAAAAAAATCACAAGTTGAGTTAATCATATAGAAAAATAGGAACTCTGTGGCAACACACTGGTACAATAATCATTGTTCTACGACATTCCTACAAGGAATTATAGTTATTTATAACACCTAGGGTGACGTCAACACCCGCGGCAGCTCTGCTCACTTGTCCTCAATTTTCGTGTTTTTTTTCCGATTTTTTCGTGTATTTATTGTATTATTCTTTCTAATATAATAATTGACGATTTGGCATCATAATAGACTTATGTAGATTTACAGCCAATCAGGAACCTTCTGGGAACATCTTACTTATACCTAGACTTACAGCCAATCAGGAACCTTCTGGGAACATCTTACTGAGGTCAGCAGAAATTCCAGTCTCAGGATGGCCGGGGAATATGCATCAATATAACGTTATTATCGCTTCTACGGCTTATTTATATATCACAATTGATCTAATATGACATAATAAACAATATAAATAACAAAGAAATATGATAAATACTCCAGAATAAATAATATATGGCATATACTTCCAGCGCTCCTTCTGGAATATAATATTCCTGTAGCTATGGATGGGCCCCCCTCAAGGAAGGTTCCTTGATGTTGGTGAGGGGCTCTTGATGTAGGGAATTGAATCTGTGCTCCAGTTCCCCGAATTAAGCCTAAATGCCTTCCATATCCCCCCCAGGCGCTGTATAATCCCAATGGAAATAAGTCACTCTGTCTGACTTTTTTGGGTTATCCTAGGTTCTCTACACATATGCTGCTATGTATGATAATTCTATGTAACTGTATTGTGTATACCTGAATAAATTTACTTACTTACTTACTTACTTACTGGTTTAGCGCATCCGCTTGACTATAATAATAATATGGATGGGCCTCCAGTCTCCTCCTATCACTTCCAGGATCCTTATATTACAGAAAACGGGAAGTGGTAACTATAATATACACTCGTAATGCAGTATAAACCTGAGAAAAATGATATTTTCTCCCAAATTCACTAACAACATAAAGGAAAGATTGTTTTACAAGCTGGTGATTATCTTCTTGAGATACCATAATTTGTTGTTGATTTGTGTGAGGGTAAAAGTCAGATATTTGGCTGAATGTCAAAATCATACAAACTTTATTTTTTTGAGAATGAAGATGGGATAAATTACAGTAAAGTTGATCATGATTAATATAGTTTAGCATTATTTTATGCGTAGATAATGCCAAAACAGCGTCTCCACGTCCCACTTTGACAGTCCCTTCGCTAAATGTATGATTATTAGTTAATAATTTTTCTCTCAGTTATTTCTTGAGCTATTTTATTGAAACTTGGTCACATTACAAAGGAAAGGTGCTTCTATACGTACAAAAAAAATCAAAGAAATCGCACTAAAAATAAATAAGTTCAGGTGCAAACTTCAAGTGGTCCCCAAAACCAAAACAAACGCCATTTTCGCGGATTTTTTTAATTTTTTCGAGAGGGGGGTCCGTCCCGCGTTCCAGGCCTATATCACAGAGGTAAGATATTGATTATTTCACTTACCTATGTCTTTGCTACTTACTTAAGTGGAATAATATTCACAGAAATTATTATTATTAAAGATTCGACAGTATTCTCACGATCCGGGCATGGTGTTGATGTACAAGCTCTGGCTCAGGCACGTACCCTACCCTAGAAGGGCTGGGCATGGTGTTGATGTACAAGCTCTGGCTCAGGTACCTACCCTACCCTAGAAGAGCTGGGCTTTGGTTTTGGGATGTACAAGCTTGCTCAGGCAGTCCCCTCCCCTAGAAGGGCTGGGCATGGTGTTGATGTACAAGCTCTGGCTCAGGCACCTACCCTACCCTAGAAGAGCTGGGCATGGTGTTGATGTACAAGCTCTGGCTCAGGCACCTGCCCTACCCTAGAGGAGCTGGGCATGGTGTTGATGTGCAAGCTCTAGCTCAGGCACCTACCCTACTCTAGAAGAGCTGGGCATGGTGAGGATGTACAAGCTTGGCTCAGGCACCTACCCTACCCTACAAGAGCTGGGCATGGTGTTGATGTACAAGCTCTGGCTCAGGCCCCTCCCCTACCCTAGAAGAACTGGGCATGGTGTTGATGTACAAGCTCTGGCTCAGGCACCTACCCTGCCCTAGAAGAGCTGGGCATGGTGTTGATGTACAAGCTCTGGCTCAGGCACCTACCCTACCCTAGAAGAGCTGGGCATGGTGTTGATGTACAAGCTCTGGCTCAGGCACCTACCCTACCCTAGAAGAGCTGGGCATAGTGTTGATGTCATATTAACATCTTACATTAAACTTAAATTTAAAATAAATATATTTGTTATCCTTCAAAATATATTTTTTTTGAAAAGTTGAACGTTAACTTAAATATTTTTTTTTCTTTTACATTTTATTCAGTTATTTATACCACTTTTCAAGAAACTCTTAAATATCTTTTTGACTTAAATATAGCTTTATATTTTCTTAGTATTTTAGTGTAAATTTTTTAAATTCTTTTTGTTTTAATATAATTTTTATATAATATCTTTCTATTTCTTGAAATTTTTTTTGGTTATTGTTATAATTACAATTTGTTTAATTTTTTAATTCCCACAATTGATTTTACAACATATTTTTAGAAACCTTCGGGTTACAAAGTTATAATAATCCATAAATAATCATTTATTATTGTGGAAAAATGTATGCAAGATCATTGCCACAGAATTTTGTAAACACAAGCCTATCCTTCGTTCTTATGTTCTTATGTTCTATCTGATGTTATCCTGACGCCAAATGACTTCGAACAGGCGATAAATGACATGCCCATGCACTCTGCCCCAGGGCCAGACTCATGGAACTCTGTGTTCATCAAGAACTGCAAGAAGCCCCTATCACAGCCTTTTCCCCCTATGGAGAGGACATGGACACGGGGGTCGTCCCACAGTTACTAAAAAAAACAGACAAGCCCACTCAAAAAGGGGGCATAAGCAACAGAAAAAGAACTACGACCATAGACAACACCCCCTACATAAAAAATCTTTGAAAGGGTCCAAAGAAGCAAGTCACCACCCATCTAAAAACCCTCTTCCCAAACCCAGGGCAACAGGGGTTTTAAAACCAGTCGCCCTGTCTGCCCAAATATTGGCCATACGCAAGGTCCTAAAGCACTAGAAGACAAAAAAAATGAGATGTAATTATACCTTTTTGCAAAACCCTTCAAAAAGTGTGCCCCAGGGGCTAATAGCGAAACAAAATGCGTGCTAAAGGAATAAAGGAAAAGTCGGTCGTGGACTATAATTTCCTCCTAAGAACACAGAAAGTAGTCGTAAAAGGAAAAGCCGAGGCAGCTACGGGAAAAGCTCTTTTACAAGGGACGTATCGCTCCCCTCTTGTTCCTCTCCTCTTTTTGACATAGACAAGGATGTCAGCCACAGCATCGTGTCTTCCTTTGCAGATGACCCCGAATCGCATGACAGTGTCTTCCATTGCAGACACTGCAAAGCTCCAGGCGGACATCAACCAAATCTTTCAGTGGGCTGCAGAAAACAATATAAGTTCAAGGGATGAGAAATTTAAATTACTCAGATAGGGTAAACATGAGGAAATTTTAAATCTTCATCAGAGTACAAAAACAAATTCTGGCCACAAAATAGAGCGAAAAAACCAACGTCAAAGACCTGGGAGTGATCATGTCGGAGAATCTCCCCTTCAAGGACCATAACATTGTATCAATCGCATCTGCTAGAAAAATGACAGGATGGATAATGAAACCTTCAAAACTAGGGAGGCAAAGCCATGATGACACTCTTCAGGTCACTTGTTCTATCTAGGCTGGAATATTGCTGCACACTAACAGCACCTTTCAAGGCAGGTGAAATTGCCGACCTAGAAAATGTACAGAGAACTTTCACGGCGCGCATAACAGAGATAAAAAAACCTCAATTATTGGGAGCGCTTGAGGTTCCTAAACCTGTATTCCTTGGAACGCAGGAGGGAGAAAATACATGATTATATACACCTGGAAAATCCTAGAGGGACTAGTACCCAACTTGCACACGAAAATCACTCACTACGAAAGCAAAAGAAATTGCAGACGATGCACCATCCCCCCAATGAAAAGCAGGGGTGTCACTAGCACGTTAAGAGACCATACAATAAGTGTCAGGGGCCCGAGACTGTTCAACTGCCTCCCAGCACACATAAGGGGGTTACCAACAGACCCCTGGCAGTCTTCAAGCTGGCACTGGACAAGCACCTAAAGTCAGTTCCTGATCAGCCGGGCTGTGGCTCGTACATTGGTTTGCGTGCAGCCAGCAGCAACAGCCTGGTTGATCAGGCTCTGATCCACCAGGAGGCCTGGTCACAGACCGGGCCGCGGGGGCGTTGACCCCCGGAACTCTCTCCAGGTAAACTCCAGGTAAACACTAGAAGAGCTGGGCATGGTGTTGATGTACAAGCTCTGGCTCAGGCACCTAGCCTACCCTAGAAGAGCTGGGCATGGTGTTGATGTACAAGCTCTGGCTCAGGCACCTACCCTACCCTAGAAGAGCTGGGCATGGTGTTTATGTACAAGCTCTGGCTTAAGGACCTACCCTACCCTAGAAGAGCTGGGCATGGTGTTGATGTACAAGCTCTGGCTCAGGCACCTACCCTACCCTAGAAGAGCTGGGCATGGTGTTGAGGCATTCGCTGCCTGACCACGGTCGATTGAGGTTGTGCGCTGCACCCCTCTGCTGTTTTCAGGCGAGCTACCTTGTATCAACATGGCGCTGAGTGTGAGGAGGCGCGTAAATACCATTGGTATTGAGCTGCTTCGTGGGGCGATTTCACCCTCTTCAGTGCAAGTCTTACTCCCAACAATCATTAGGGAGACCTATGGAATCCAGGACGATGAGGTGTATGGTGTAGCCCTGAATGGGGCTTATAGAATCTTCGTCAACTGAATTCCACGTCCGTGTTATGAGTCTTTGGTGACGAGGTTCCAAGACGTGAGTTTTGACGCTACTCCAGCTGTGAAGGTGCGTTTGATCGACGTTTCGCCCCTTTACGTGGGTTAAGATACGTAATGTCCCATTTTAGGCAGATGAGGCTGACATAAGGGGTGTTTTTGAGACATATGGAACCGTAATCTGGCACAAAAGGGCAAGTGGACGGCAGGTGCTTACTTGGGACGTCCGGAGGGTACCTTTCCTGAAGATGACTCTGAGAATCCCATACCGTTTACGTCGTGTTGGAAGACTTCAGGACGCAAGTTATGGTATCGTATGCCCGGGCAGAGACGTACGTGCAGAATATGTGGGCGTACGACCATATGGCGGCAGAGTGCATGAAGCTGAGGAGGGCGCCAGCGCAAACTGGTGAAGCACCAGTTACCGCGTGATAAACTGTTGAGGCCCAGTGCGCAGCAAGGGCCTGGGCGCTTGTGGAGTGAAAAGGTGGAGGATTCCAAAGAGGAGAATGGCATGGGGTGAGGTAAGCTGTGATGTAAAAGGATCTGTTACTACACAAGGAAAAGTACAGAAGTGCAAGTGCAGGAGGAGGTGCAGGCTCTAGAGGAAGAGCTTCGGAAGTGTTAAGGACATTGACACCGCCTGCAGAGGGTGTTTTCCTGAGCTGGTGAGAGACACGGCAGTGCCTGTAGAGGGTGAAAAAAAAAAATAGAGGGTTTACGGGCCAACTAGTAAGAGAGATTTCGCCGGTGTGTGGAACGGGGGTGGGGGGAGGTTGGGGTTTTCGTAGGGGAAACCCCAGAAGTAACATGGAGT
>NW_026465934.1:0-12679 GCF_026875155.1 Cherax quadricarinatus
AAAAATAAAACCTTTAATTTTTTCAAAAAAGACATATGTAAAACCTAGGTATGGTGACCCTAGAGTTGCATAAGGTATATATACAGTTAACCGTAATATATTATGTAAGAAACTGCAAACTGCTGACAAGGTTCTGTATACTGGTTCAATTCTCCTGAGCAACAGAAATAAAGTGTCAAAAAATTTTTTTATTCATTATTTATTTATTTATTATTTATTAATTAATTTGGACAACTGATACATAGATGTACAAAGAAATACATTATTATTATAATCAAGGGGGAAGCGCTAAACCCGGAGGATTATACAGCGCCGGGGGGGGGGGAATGTGGAAGGCATTCAGGCTTAATTCGGGGAACTGGAGCACAGATCCAATTCCCTAAATCAAGAGCCCCTCACCAACATCAAGGAACCTTCCTTGAAGGGACAAAGAAATACAGTGGTTAAGTGTAACATGCCAAAGCCCCTTGTATGCAGAGCATTATGGTCAGGCTTAAAATTAACTTAAGATTAACTAAGCAATGATATATTCATTGGTAAAAATTATAGTAAACAAATAACAATTAAACACAAATGAGTATTTCAAAGACAGGTCATATGGTCATTTACTGTGTTGCTGTGCATTCAGTAGAATGGAGTATTCTGTTAGGTAATGTAATTAAAAAAAACAAAGTTTGATAGGGTCACAGGTTAAACATTTATGAGATACAATTATTCAGTATTTATTTGATTGTGGGTGAGTAGGTGATTTTTAAGAAGAGACTTGAATTTATAAACAGTGTTTCTTTTATTCCTTATCCTCATATCAGACATAAACAGAGATATACACCACAGCACCGTATCATCCTTTGCGGATGATACTAGGATCTGCATGAGGCTGTCATCTGGTGAGGACGCGGTTAACCTCCAAGAAGATATAAACAAAGTTTTCCAGTGGGCAACGGTAAACAATATGATGTTCAATGAGGACAAATTCCAACTACTCCGTTATGGAAAACTGGAGGAGATAATAACTAGAACAGAGTATACTACTGACTCCGGCCATACAACAGAGCGGAAAAATAATGTAAGGGACCTGGGAGTAGTAATGTCTGAGGATCTCACTTTCAAGGATCACAACAGTGCCATGATCGCACGTGCAAAGAAAATGATAGGATGGATAATGAGAACTTTCAAAACGAGAGATGCCAAGCCCATGATGATCCTTTTCAAATCACTTGTTCTGCTGTACATTAACATCTCCATTCAAAGCAGGTGAAATTGCAGATCTAGAGAGTGTACAGAGATCCTTTACTGCACGTATAAGTTCTGTCAAGCACCTTTACTGGGAACGCTTGGAAGCACTTGACTTGTACTCGTTGGAACGCAGGAGGGAGAGATATATCATAATCTACACTTGGAAAATCTTGGAAGGAATGGTCCCAAATCTGCACACAGAAATCACTCCCTACGAAAGTAAAAGACTGGGCAGGCGATGCAAAATGCCCCCAATAAAAAGTAGGGGCGCCATTGGTACACTAAGGGAAAACACCATAAGTGTTCGGGGCCCAAAACTGTTCAACAGCCTCCCATCAAGCATTAGGGGAATTGCCAATAAACCCCTGGCTGCCTTCAAGAGACAGCTGGACAGATACCTAAAGTCAGTGCCGGATCAGCCGGGGTGTGGCTCGTACGTTGGACTGCGTGCGGCCAGCAGTAACAGCCTAGTTGATCAGGCCCTGATCTATCGGGAGGCCTGGTCATGGACCGGGCCGCGGGGGCGTTGATCCCCGGAATAACCTCCAGGTAACCTTCAGGTATATTCACAGGTAATGGATTCCAGATTTTTGGGCCTTTTATGTGCATTGAGTTTTTGCATAGTGTGAGATGGACACGAGGAACATTAAATAGTGATCTGTGCCTTGTGTTATGTGTGTAAAATTGCATTTATCTGAATGTAACTAATCATGTACATAACAGTAAATGAAACAAAGATAATTATTATTTATCAATGTTACATAGACAAGTAGGAATTTGGGACACCTAGGTCGCAAAAAATGTCCCCCTTCGATACCTACCACTGTCATAACTACAAGTTGCTCTGGACCTATCAATTTAAAATGAAATTACATACACCGGGAAACTGGTAAATTTTAAAAAAATTGTGGCTGTTATTAAAAATAATAAAGGGTTTTATAAAATACACAATTACATAACAGAAGGAAAATATGTCTTAATATCCTCACCAATTTGACTGGAGTTTAAATTGTACTCCAGAAAACCCACTTAACAAAAATTATGAAAATAATCGGGCCAAAATAAACAAATCTAGAGAGTTTTCGAGGTTCCTGAGCTGTCTTTCCAGCGTCTATCTCAAGTTATGCAGGAATGCACATCCCCCAATTTCCCTCCTATTTGAGTGGTGCAACACAATTTTAACCTCTGGGCACGATTTTATTATTATAAAAAAAAAAACGCAAGCCTCAAGGGCTAACAGTTTCGAGACAAAAAATTTTCTTCCCATTACACCAACGTTTTTACAAAATTAAAAACCCAAAGAGGGCGATCTCCCCCCAGAAGGGCTTTTCCTTTTTCTAGAAAAAATATTATTAAATACAGATTTTCCACATTAGGTCATGTTTTTCTGTTGAGGTTGGAAAGGGAGACGTTTGAAGGGGGGTTAATAAGTTAATGTTTAGTAAAATTTAGCGGGTACAAAAATAAGTATAAATGTTTTGTATGGTGATGGTTTAGAGTTTTAATATTGGTGGAGTTGCTCGGAGGGGGGAATTTTTTTATTCTGCGGCCTTTTTTGGGGGTAATTAATGGTCGAGATGGTTTATTGTTTTTAAGCCCCTGCAAAAATTCCATAGGTGAATGGGGTAAATAAGTGATGATATGGGGCCAGGAGGGCTGATGTGGAACATAGTTTAATAATAAAAATCAAAACTCCGCTGATACATGTGGGGTTTCCCCCAATGTAGAATTCTGGTTCCTTACATTTTATATTTGTGAATGACATGGACATCAAGTCAGGTGTAAACTTCTGTTGTATGTGAGATAGTTCTCTGGAAAAAAAAACAACGTTGTCAAAAAAAGGGGATACATTTACGCTTAAGTTTTTAAATTTTTCCCCACTGTGTCGGTTTTTTATCCCCATTTTTTCCATGATATTTGTCTTTTAGCCCTCGGGGAAAGCCCCACCGTATAACTAATGTACATCACAAACTAGAGTCCTGGTTGCGACAACAAGCTATCCCTAACCTCGGGAAAGGGGGAAGCCATACTCTTTGGCACAAAAAGTAAGGGGAATGAGATAATACTTTTAAACTTCCTTGTAAGGTTGGAGAACGACAGTAAAAATGTTAAAAAAAGGGAAATCCCGGGCTAAATTCCCCCTATAGAGTGTACCTACTGAGGCTCCGGGACCCTAGGGCAGGTCATTTTTCTTCTTCTTCATTGTTCTCTATTTTTAAAACAAAAAAACGCGAAAGATTCAACCCCCAGAACAAAAGGGTGAAATTTGATCCGGGACCTGGGACCAAGAAAAAAACAGTAGGCCAAATTAATGACAACAACGGGATTTGCGATGTTGAAGCGGAGTAAACAAATAAAAGTTTTTCATGTTTATAAAATTACTGGCAACTGGCCAAATATTTTGCTGCCAATTTTGTCAGGGTTAAAAACAAACCCCCAGTATGATACAAAGGGAAGTGAATACTTTTTTTGTATTATTATTTTTATTATTCTTTCAACACCCCGGGGCCGATCCCCCCAAAGGGGGGGGCCCAAAAAGAAAAAAACAAAAGTTTTTCTTTTTAAATTTTGTAATTATACAGGAGAAGGGTTACTAGCCCCTTGCCCCGGCATTTTAGCGCCTTTAAAACCCGAAAAGGCTTCGGGGGAAGAATTCTGTTCCACCCCCCCATGGAGATAAGAGGAAAAAACAAAAACAAGAACTAGAAAAAAAATAGAAGAATACCCAGGGGGTATGTGAATTATACTTGTACAGTATGTGTAGTGTGACCAAAGGGAAAGTAGAAGTAGCAAAAACATACCTAAAATCTGCATGTTTAAAACAGACAAAAGCCCCAGCAATTCCTATGTAAAAAAATTACAGGTTTCTTTGTAACTCACTTGGCAGGAGGAGTACCCCCTGGGGGGTTTCTGTCTACCAAACCTATACCTAGTTATTATTATTATTATTTTATTATTTTTATTATTATTATTAAGCCACATTCTGCGGTACATGTGTTACCTGTAAGTGTAAGGACACCGTCGGGGGGGCCATATCACAGTCCCCCCACATGACCCAGGACTACAGACACGCTGACCCAAAAAAACAGACACCTGACCCGAACTACAGACACACGCCCCCAGAACACAGACACACTGACCCAGAACTACAGCAACGCCCAGAATACAGACCACTGACCCGAACTACGGGCACCTGCCCCCGAACTACAGACACGCGACCCAGAACTACGACACGTGCCCCCAGAACTACAGACACACTGACCCAGAATAAAAACACGCTGCCCCAAACCAGCCCAAGTGCCCCAGCTACAGACCGCGCCCCAAATACGCACACTGCCCCAGAACACAGACCACTGACCCAAACTAAAACCTGACCCAGAACTACGACACGCTGACCCAGAACTACAGACACCTGACCCGACTACGACACCTGCCCCCAGAACTACAGACACGCTGACCCAAACACAGACACGTGCCCAAAATACAGACACGCTGACCCAAAATAAACACACTGACCCAGAACTACAGACACACTGACCGAACTACGACACCTGCCCCCAAACTACAACACCTGCCCCGAACTACAGCACACGACCCAAAACTACGAACACGACCCAGAACTACAGACACACTGCCCAAAAAAAACAAACACACTGCCCCAGAACTACAGACCACTGACCCAAACTACAGACACACTGATCCAGAAAAACAAACACACGCCCCAGAACTAAGACACCGCCCCCAGAACTACGACACACTGCCCCAGAATACAGACCGGCCCAGAATACAGACACACTGACCCAAAACTACAGACACCTGACCCAGAACTACAGCACACTGACCCAGAACTACGCACACTGACCAAACTACAGACACACTGACCCAGAACACGACCACTGCCCCAAACTAAGACCACGTAAAAAAAATACAGCACACTGACCCAAAACTCAGACACACTGCCCCAAAACTACGACAACACTGACCCAAACTCAGACCCTGATCCAAACTACAACACACTGCCCAACTACAGACACACGACCCAAACTAAAAGACACACTGACCCAAATACGACACACTGACCCAACTAAACACACGCCCCAGCTACAGACACAGACCCAGAACTACAGACAACTGACCCGAACTACAGCACGCTGACCCGAACTACAGACACACTGACCCAAACTACAGACACACGCCCCAGAACTACAGACACACTGACCCAGAACTACAGACACACTGATCCAAACTACAGACCAGTGATCCAAAAAACAACAACACACTGACCCAGAACTAAAGAAGCTTTAGCATATTAGATCCCTTTCGTTAAATTTAAATTCTACTTCACAAGCACCAACACCTGACCTTACTAGTCTGACCCAACCCTTATTCACCTGTTATATATATATTAATATATTATATAAATATATTTATTATATAATAATTATATAATATATAATATATATATATATTTATTATATATTTACATATATATTAAATATTAAAAATTATTATATATATATTTTATATTTTATATAATATATATATATTAAAAATATTATATTATATAAAGTTGGTTTTCCGGGAGGGTGTTCCTGGTGTCAACACCCCGAGGCCCCCGGTCCAGAAATTTAAAGGAACAATAATGGAAAAAAGAGAAGGGAAAATGAAGAAAATGGGAGGAAGATAATGTGAAGGAGGAAAACTGGCAGAAAAAAAAGGAGCAATTATTGGGCAAGTGGGGGGGGGTTCATGGGCTCATGTCAAGGGACGGTAAAGCCAACTTTCTCTCCCCAAATACTCAATATAAATCGTAATTCTTCAGGACGCCGTAGACTTCCAAAGGTGGTACAATTTTGGGTTTTTTTCTCTCGTCTGCGTGTTCTACATTCTTAAAGGCTTTCGCGCTGTCTCAGGTTGGAACATTCTACTTTGGCTTCCAAAAGGAGCTCTAGCAAAACACTGCCCTTTAAGTAAGAGTACACGTGGTAAAGCTTCTCCGGGTTTTTAACCCGACGAAGATTAACCTTGATTAATTTCTTCATGAAGAGGGACCTTAGGGAGGTTAGTCAATTAAAGTGCATATAAGGCATGTTTATATGTTCAGTTCAGCGTATGATCCAACCCCAGTGTCCCCTGGACCATTTATCATTTTATATACACATTCAACACTGCCACAACGACATATTGTCCAAAATAAAAATAATAATAATAAAATAAAATTAATAATAATAATAATAATAATAAAATAATAATAATAAAAAAATAATAATAATAAAATATCTTTATTTTACAGTACTGTAAAAGGGTTTATACAGCCTAGCTGACATAAATAATATAAAACTATATAAAAGCCGTTGTTATGCGAGCATTTCGGGCAAATTTATGTCTTTTTTGTCCAGATGCGACCCACCCCATCGACTAACCCCGGGGTACCTATTTTTCTGACAGGTAAAAATTAGATAGCGGTACCCTTTAAAGGAAAACTGCACGGGGAATATTTTTATTCATTTAGGGGAACCCAAACCCCTAGGGGTCATCGACCCGTAGAATGGGAGGTCATTATGGTTTTACCATGGAAGGGAATATGGAAAAAATTTTTAGGGTGCTTACCTGTATGTACCTCAACATTAATACATACCCGAACTCATTGGGAGAAAAACATATTTTTTACCGTATCACCCCGGGAGCTTGAGAAAACTTAAAACCCCCCCCTGGTCGCACCAAGTGGGCCCCCCGACCTCACAATCTTATCCCTATCTATCCGAACCAGTATGGATTTGGGGACACCCACAATACGGTGCTACTAATTTAAATTTTGGACTTTTAGTTATTTGTTTTAAATAATGAAGGGGGGGGGGGGGGGTAACACACATGGAAAACCGTCAAGGAAAAATTTTTCATAATCCCACTACTTACCCGATGTTCTTGGTGGCACTTGATGTGCTGGTCCTGTAACCTACTAATTAACTACCACTACTGGCCCCAAGGTTGCTAAACTAAAGGGTTACTTTAAGTGGGGATTGATTTTCCTCTTTTTTGTTCACCTCTCATTTTCGATGTCCCCGCTCCCCCGACACGATTCCATTCCACAGGGCGGGTATTCGCTGGTTTTTCCTGCTTTTAAAACGTCGTTGACTCAAGGATTTCCCTTTCCCCCGTCTCGTTAAAAACGAGGTCTAGCGTGTTCCTCGGAGCAAACGATTATTTCACTTCACTATTCTCTTAATTTGCGTTATTTTCATTAATTCATTAAATTCACAAACCATTTAACTCTCATAATATTATACAAAAAAGGTCACTCCTTAAGATCGGGGGACCGATGGGTGATGTTATCCAAAAGGGGAAATTTTCCCCCGGACACAGTCCATTGGGCCTCTCACACCCTCCTTTCCCCTTTTCACACTTTTACCACTCTTTACTGTGGTCCCGTAAATCCCTTCCCCACCTCCACCAGGAAACAATTACGACACTTTTATTTTGAAAAAGAGGCCTATTTAATCCTTAGGCCCCCGTGAACGTCAATTTTGTGGGTTCCTGTTTTCTCGCTTCCTCACCCCATTCAAAACAATACGCGCCCTCCCCCCCCGCACATCCCCGCATGCGCAAAGGGAAATCTTGGGTTTTACTCTTATTTTCAAAACTTTTTGACCCTATAGAACATTTAAAAACCCTTTTGGGATATAGTTTCGGAAATCAAAATTTTCCCCAACGGGCCGGGCGGGGGTCGTTGCAGACGCTACATAAAGGGAGTCAAATTTTCCATCTTCACTGGCCACCCCTATTTATTTTAACCCCCAAATGGACTAATTAGTGTTCCATTTTCTCAGGGGCAACCATGCTCCCGGGTTAATTTATTGGGCATACGGTTTTTTAGACTTTAACAATAACAAATCCCCCCATATCCCCAAATCAGCCCCCGCACTTACTGCATAAGCACCAACCCATGGCCATCCAATTTTTGAACCTCAAAAAGGACTAATTAGTGTTCCATTCTTCAGGGGCATAAGCCATCTCCCCGGGTTAATTTATTGGGCATCTGGAATTTTGAGACTTTACAATAACAAGTCTTAGTATCCCAAGTCCAGCCCCAGACATTACTGCATATAGGCCCAACCATGGCCATCTGTATTTATTGATCCCCCAAAATGGACAATTAGTGTTTCCCTTCTCTCAAGGGCATAAGCCTATCTCCCTGGATTAAATTTTTGGGGGAACTGGAATTTTTTTAGAATTTAAAAATAACAAGTCCCCTTCAGTATCCCCAAATCATCCCAGCAATTTCTTCATTATTTCATTACCCCCCTTTACATTCCTCTTTTCCTCTTCAGTTTGACGTCACACCCGGAAATGTCCCCAAAAAGATTATTTACCCCTTACTTCCTCAGGGACCGCCGTGCATTTAAAGGGTGCATTTATCTGCCTGAAGTAAGAAAAATTTTTTTATTTAATGCTTATTAAATTTTATCATTTTTAAGCAGTCAACAATTTTTGGGGTCTTCTCAGTTTTGCAGAGTGGGCCCTTTTAAATGTCCATACGCCATCCTTAAATTTGTAGGGAATTCTGGACGGTCAAGTTCCAGGAATCGCACCCAGTAATGTCCAAGATTACATTTAACATCCTTCAGGATTTTTCCCGAGAAAGGAATCATTTGGACTTTCCCCCATTTACATTAATCCCTATGCTGTCCAGCCCCACAAATTAGACTGGTTCAAATCATTTTGATAGAAGAATACTTTTACGGGTTGACCCTTTTTTGATAAAACACCCTGACCGTATTCACTATCCCCTAGTCATTTTTACTAGGGGGTAGTCCCCGCCATATATTACATGGCCCGACCAGTGTTGAGGGGAGTGACGCCGTATGTTTTTGGGTTTTTCCCCTTTATCCCGAAATTTTTTAACCAACACCTCAAGGCTACCTAGCTAGGCCATCTTATTGCCATTTGCTCAACTTTTTTCTCAGTCACGTATGCAGGGTTATTTTAAAATTATCATTATTTCCCATTTTTAAAAATCACATACAACCCGCCAAACTGTATGGTGCTTTTCCCCTTTTTGATTGATAGCAAGTTTAATTTTGGGATGACAACCCTTTAATTAGATTGTTAGACTCGATAAAACTGTCAAGTTTTTCATTCTTTTCCCCTTTAAATCCATGAATTTTCAGGGATTTCAATTTTTAGTGAAATGAGTACCCCGGCAGAAGAGGGGTCTCTCTTTTCCTTGCCTGACCTTTATTAACTGGTTACACTTAGAGGTTTATTCCCTTACCTTGATGTGAGGAACCCCATTACTATTCCCGATTGTAGTGCCCATTTTTAAACCCTTTAAATATGTTTTACCCCTGGGATTTTTTTTCCCTTTTGAGGTTTTACAGTACTTCGACATTTTGTTTTATTTTTGGGGGGGGTGTGAAAAAATTTTGGGGGGGGGGGGGGGGGGGTTTTGGTTTTTTGGTTTTTGGTTAATTTTTTTATTAAACCCTTTTAAAACTTTTTTCTTCCTTGGTTGAAAATTAAAAAATTATTTTCCCTATCTGACTTCTCCAGGAACCTTTCAAGTTTTTAAACCACTTTGCCCTAAAATTTACTCCTCAAAACTTAATATAACTTTTAAATTAAGGGACGGGTTTTTTTTCCAAATCAAAAGTTGAAATTTTTTTAAACCAATTCTTTCATTATCTAAATTTCCGCTTTCCCACTTAACCCATTGTCCCAAAAAATTATTAAAAACTAATAAACTTAATTATAGGTTCTTACTTTTTTTTGTTATAAATCCAAAACCCCATTGCTGTTAATGGGGGTAATTTTCTCCAAAACTCTTAAAATTCACCCTCACCCCCCTTCCTTAATAGTCCTTTTATAAAAAAATTAAATTTTTTAAAATTTTTTACGATTAAACCTTTAAGGAAAGGCAGTATAAAAATTCTTGCTTTTCCTGTATTACCTAACAAAAAAATACCAGAATTATTGGGGCATATTTGTTCCATCACCCCCTTGAAAATTAAAAAATTTTGTGCACCACCCCCCACCACAACTTTCCTTCATCCACCTTATTTAAAAAATTAATTTTTTTATTAATTTTTAAATGTTTTGGCACCGGTCTCCCCAAGGAAAAAACCCCATATTAAATTTTCTGGGGTCCCTTATGTAATGGACCTCAACCATTAATTAAAACTACCATTGGCCCTTAATTTTTTAAATAGAAGGTAAATGTGGGGAAAATAACCCCCCTTGGTTTCCCCCCCTTTTTTGGGCCCTCACCCACATTTTATTCCCAAAATCCCGGCCGTTTAATGGATGGGTTTTCCCCCCCAAAAAAGGTTTGGTGTTACTAAAATTATTTCCCCTTAATATTTTTTAATTTGGTTTAAAAATTAATTAATTACAACAAGGATTTAAAATCTCAAAAACATTTGGGGACCCCTTAAATCCCAATAATTTAACCAATAAAATTTTCCCCGGGGTCCCTTGTGGCGGATCACCCGTCCTTCTTTATAACTTTTTTCCCCCCTACTGGCCCGTAAATTCCCCCCTTTTTCCGAAAATTACAACTTTTATTTGAAATCCCTTTTTTCTTCACCAACTCAATTTCGTGGTTTCCTGCCACCCCACCCCCATTTCCAAATCCCCCCGCAATCCGCGTGCCGGGCTTTGGACTCTATTTTTAAATTTTTTCCCTTGCCTTAACACCAGGCACTTGTTTCGGAAAAAAAAAAAATTTTTCCCCTACTTAATCCCCCCTTCTAAAAACCTTATATCAATAATTAAAAAATTTACCCGGGGCCAATTTCGCTAAAAAACCCAATTTTTTTTAATACCATTAGATTTTTGGGGGCGATTGAAGGCCCTTGATTTGTATTCCCTGGAACGCAGGCGAGAGAGATACATGATAATATACACTTGGAAAATCTTAGAGGGATTAGTACCAAACTTGCACACGAAAGTCACTCCCTGTGAAACCAAAAGACTCGGCAGGAGATGCAACATTCTCTTAATGAAAAGCAGGGGCGCCACGAGTACACTGACAGACAACACATTAAGCGTCCGGGGCCCAAGGCTGTTCAACTGCCTCCCAGCATACATAAGGGGGATTACCAGTAGACCCCTGGCTGTCTTCAAGAAGGCGCTGGACAGTCAGTTGCGTGCAGTCAGTACGTCAGTTGCGTGCAGCCAGCAGTAACAACCTGGTTGATCAGACCCTGATCCACCACGAGGCTTGGTCTTAAAACGAACCGCGGGGACGTTGACCCCTGAAACCCTCTCCAGGTATATTCCAGGTATGCAACAAACTACATCATGCTGAAAGTAGAGTTTCAATCCGCACATCCTATTTTTGTTAAAATTTGGATTATTAAAGAAATAATTTTTATATAAAGTGCAAAATCCACGTGGGTACTCAGCAGGAGCTGTGGAGGCTCGATCCTCCGTCCCTTAACAACGAGTCACAAGCTCTACCTGACAGTGCTCAACTAGATATAAATAGCGAGACAGAAACAATATACTGATGGGTAGACTTATTGAACACGGGAATGTCAGATGTAAATATATTTTATATACATATATATATATATATATATATATATATATATATATATATATATCCTAGGTAGTAGGTTGGTAGACAGCAACCGCCCAGGGAGGTACTACCGTCCTGCCAAGTGAGTGTAACACGAAAGCCTGTAATTGTTTTACATGATGGTAGGATTGCTGGTGTCCTTTTTTCTGTCTCATGAACATGCAAAATTTCAGGTACGTCTTGCTACTTCTACTTACACTCAGGTCACACTACACATACATGTACAAGCGTATATATACATACCCTCTGGGTTTTCTTCGATTTTCTTTCTAGTTCTTGTTCTTGTTTATTTCCTCTTATCTCCATGGGGAAGTGGAACAGAATTCTTCCTCCGTAAGCCATGCGTGTTGTAAGAGGCGACTAAAATGCCGGGAGCAAGGGGCTAGTAACCCTTTTCCTGTATATATTACTAAATTTGAAAGGAGAAACTTTGGTTTTTTCTTTTGGGCCACCCTGCCTCGGTGGGATACGGCCAGTGTGTTGAAAGAAAGAATATATATATATATATATATATATATATATATATATATATATATATATATATATTAATATATATATTATATATATGCAATAAGATCACAGTAAACAGGTGATTTTAAAATATGCAAAACAACCACTGTGAAAGAGTAGTGAAATTCCAAGCGCTTTCGTGACAACTCACATTGTCAAGGAACTATGTTCCTTGACAATGTTAGTAGTCACGAAAGCGGTTGGAATTTCACTACTCTTTCACAGTGGTTGTTTTGCACACACACACACACACACACACACCACACACACACAACACACACACACACACACACACACACACACACACACACACGTTTGGAACCCACACTAGCCAGACGTGAAGAAACTAGAGAA
>NW_026465935.1:0-13780 GCF_026875155.1 Cherax quadricarinatus
CTCAGCCCGGAAATTGCCTTTAAAAAAAAGGGCCGGGGGCCCTGTTTGAGATGCGTAATTAGAAAAAACCCCTATCCCCGAACAAAAAGGACCCCCCTTTTCCAAATTGCCCGGAGATCAATCCACCAAGTGCAAGTCAGAGATTGGGGCATTGGTGGTGCAGGTGCCTCTGAATGACGTGGGTCGAATCCTCGCTATTGCAGTTGTGTTATTGATTAAATACACTCGTTCGTAGTCATAATAATATAATACTGCTTGTGGAGGCTAGTAACCAACGGGGATTAGAATTAAATTATCTCAGAGGCACCCGCATTGTGGAGAAATTTTTTCCAGGAGCGGTATCAGCTTCTTTAGTGATATGGTGTGAAAATATTGATGAACAATGTAACAACGAGTGTTGCGATCCAACAGAGTGTAGTGCGACATTCTTCAAAGAACACTATTTCTTCAATCAACTCATCAGATATCCGGGCATAACTACGGGTCAGATACTATATAACCCATGGTAAGTGTTCTAACTCGTGATGTACTTCTATTGACTGCGCAGTTGAGTATAAGTTACGAGTTAGTCAACTTATCATAAACCCTGGTGATAAGTGGACCTTTGAGTCACACAAGATAAGTGTTGTCAGACCATCAGTGTCGATACATGCTGACATAAACCCCATCCCTAGGGTTAAATTATTATTAACAATATAATCTATTACAAGCCCGTTGAGTAAGTAGATGAGACAGCTTCTAAAACCTCGCGTCTGCAGGGCGGCTATAGTGGACGATAGACTGTTTATTCAGCTAAGTACTCCCCCTATTTATATCTTTAACCTTAGCTGGTAATATAAAATTTCTCAAACAAATGCATACCTATATGTACTCGGATCAATATACTTGCCGGTGCTTAATTTTAAGGATTTTGTGTCCAGGGGTAAAGACGATGTGTTTTTCGCTATCATGAGCAGGCCATAAACTACATGGTTTCGAAATCCTTGTAGTCGTAGTGTTGTTATTGTTAATATTAATATATATATATATATATATATATAATATATATATATATATATATATATATATATATATATATATATAATATATATATATATATAATTAATATATATATTATATAGTTGTGTTTTGTGTGTACTAGTAACTCCTTCTTCGTATAAATTACTAAAAATAAGAAAAACTTTATAAAAGATGGGACATGTGAATGTGCGTGGATGTAGTGTAGATGATAAGAGATGACTACCATTTTGTTATGAAGAAAAGAAGTTGAAATGCCCGGGCTAAAAAGTGAAAAAGATCCCCGGGGGTAGGGAATTTTTCGGGGGGAAAAAATAAATGGGATGGGCCCGGAGTATCTGAGAGTTTTTAAAGCAAGGGAAGGGGAAGAAATAATTTTAACGGGGATAAATTTAAAGGGGCGGGTTTTAAGAGGGAATATCAGGTATACCTTCAAAAATTTTGGGTAAATTTAAAATTTAAAGGGCCCCTGATGCTAAAGTGGGGAGTACAGGATAAGAGAGGGGTTTTTAGGGAAAATTTTGGGGTTTTTAAAACCCAATTGAAAGAGAAATTTTGTGGAAAAGGACATAAAATGAAAAATTTTGAGAGAAATGGTTGAAAGGGGGAATTTGGTTTTTTAAAGTTTGTAAACCCAGGGGACTATGATAAGGGGGAGGCCCCCCGAACTTTTGAAAAAAAGGGGAATTGGAAAAGGCAATCCCAAAATTTTTTAAAAAAGAAAAATAATAAGATACGAGATTTGATATAAGGGTAAAAAAGAGTAGTGGGGTTTAAAAACTATGTACATGGGTTTAAAGGGTTTTGAGGGGCCCAACTCTAAAATGTGCACGTTATAAAACCCGGCAACAGATACATCAATCTTTTTTGGGTTGGGGGATAAAAGATAGATGGGCCCCAAGACAAAGGGTTTTATAAACAAAAGGAGGAGGAAATTTAGGGAAAAAAAAACCCAATTTTTGGGGTAAAAAGGGAGGGAGCAAATTGAGAGTAAAAGAAAATGAGGCGGGGAAGTATGGGATAGATTTAAGAAATGCAGGGAAAGTTTTTTCAGCAGTTTTTTTTGTAAATATAGGAGAGTGGTGCAAGGGGGGAACCCGGAAACCGTTTTGGGGGAATAAAAGAGGTAAAGAAAGGGGAAACCGAAAAGTTAGAAAAAGGGAAGGGTTTTTTTACGTATTAAATCTTTTTAAGCATGAAGAGTAAAAGAAATTTTTGGGAGAGAAAAAGAAGGGTTAAAAAAGGGGTTTAAGGAATAAAAAGGGGGGAAAATGAAAGAGTTGGGGGGATGCTGGTCAACAAATTTTTGGCTGAGAATAAGAAAAAGTTTTTGGATAAAATTAAAAATTTGGGAGAAAGGCCTTTAGAAAAACAATTGTATAAAACATTTTTAAAAAAGAAGGGGAGAGTTTTTTTAGATGGGGATTTAAAGAGGTATGGGGGAACATGGGGGAAAACATTTTGAGGAACTTTTTAAATTTGGGGGATAAAGCGGGTTTTTTGGCTTTACCCAAAAGGGGCATAACATCTTTTAGGAGTGGGGAAAAAACCGGGTGTAAATGGGGAAAGGGACATACATAAGCGGGGGTAGAATAAAGGGTTTAAAAAGGGCTCGGATAAATGGGATCAAACAAAATTTAAAAACCCAGGGGGGATATATTTTGGAATGGAGGCCCTCTCATTTAAAAAAAATAAAGAGGGAAGGTTATAAAGGTTTGAAAAGATTTTCATTTGAAGGTGGGTAAAAAGGGGGTTTTTTGGGAAAAAATTTTTTTATAAAAATTTGCTTTTTTGAGTATACATGGTAAAGGGGAAAATGGAAAAGTTTTTATTGAAAAAATTTAAAGAGTAAAAATTGAGGCAGGATCGAAAAAGAGCAAGGGGGTTTTAAAGGAAAGGGGTAGATGGGGAGCCCCAATGCAAAACCCCTGAAACTTTGTAAGTGAACCATATTTAGTTTAAATAAAAAAAGGTTTTAGGGTTGTTTTTAAAATTTTTTTTGGAAAAGCATAGATAATTTGGAAAAGGGGGACAATGGGGAAATTTTTTTGGGCAAGTGTTTTGAATTTTTTGTTGGGTTTTACAAAGCGGGTTAAGATTTTTTACGGGGGTGGGAAAAGGCTCAGGTAGGGTAACAGGAGAGGGGGGGAGTTTTAATTTTTCAAGAAAAGGGTGGGCCTTAGAAAAAGGAATGGTGAAATCAAAAGGGTTTTTTGATATATTTTAGCTGGGGTGTAAGCGAAGTAATTGCGGGGTTTTTGGGAAAAAGGTGGGAGATTGGAAAAAAAATAAAACAAATAAAAGTTGGATTTGCCCACAATTTCTTTTTCCTCTTCCCAATTTTTTTTTCCCAAAATTGGGGAAAAAGAATTGAAAAATTGGGGACAAATTTTTGTGAGTTTTTTTAAAAAAAGGGAAAATTTTTAAAAAGGGGGAAAAAGGAAAAGAGTAAGGAAAAGGGAGGATAACCAAATAAAATTGGGGTTATGAAAAGGGGAAATCAAACTAGAGAGAGTATTGAGGAATTAAATGTGTTCAATATTTTGGAGTGGCCCTTATCAGAAAAAGGGGTTTCAAAGAAAGTCATGTGAATCACAGAACTGTCGGGGGGAGAAAGGTGAGTAGTGCTTCAGATTTCTGGGGGAGATAAAAAAACCGCATCTATGGAGACAAAAAGAGAAATGTAAAGGGGTGTTTTTGATACCAACAATCCCTTTTTGGGTGTGAAGCACATTGGGGAAGGTTTTCAGAAAAAGGGGGAGACTCAGGCAGTAGAGAATTATGTCTGAGGGGAAAAGTGTGTTTTGAAAATTTAAGCAAAGAATTCGTAGTTTGGACATTAGAAGGAGGTTTCGAGATTACCCAAAAAGGGGGGAAGGGGAGGTTTTTGAGGTGGTTAAATTTAAGAGGCTGAAAAAAAAATAAATGACGTGGAGGGGGATAAAACCCGAAATGGGGGGGAAAAAAGGGGGGAAAGGTTTGGGGGTAAGGGTTTTTTGGGGGGTTTTTTTTGCGAACAGCTTAGACAAACCCCAAACCCTGTGAACCTGGGGTTTGTGAAATTTTTGTTTGGGGGGTTTGGGGAAGGGAAACCCTTTTTGGGAAAAGGGGGCAGGGAAAAACCGGGTTTGCCGAACTTTAGTCCTGAGGTTTTAGAATATAGTGCTGGGGTTTGAAGGGGGGGTGGTTTTAGTTTTCAGTTTTTAAAATGTAAAATCCGGGTTTTTCCTCTGGCAAACAGGATGGGGTTTAAAAGATGGAAGGTTTTTTCTTCTTTTTAAAAAGGGCACCCCTGCCCCGGTGGGAAACGGCCGAAGCGTTAAAAAAAAACCCCTCTATTTTAAAACAAAAAAATTTTTACCCCCCCTTCGTCGTTAACGAACCACTTTTTTTTTTTTGAATGTTTAAATAAAAAGGGGTTTTTTTTTCTTAAACCGGGGCCATTATTTTAAAATTTTTTGCCGCAACTAGTTATTTATAAACCAGCGCGAAAAATTTAAGCCCCACCAAAAGATGCTTTCCCTTTTGGTTTTTGAGGGAAAAAAAAAGTTTTGAGGTTTGGGGGGGGAAAAAAAACCAAGGGAATCACTTAAAAAGGCCCCCAAAAAGGAGATACCTGAAAAATATAGGGGAAAAATTACTGGAAATGAAACCAAATACAATTTTCTCCTGTACAAAAATAATAGAAAAAAAATTATCTGTAATCACACCAAAAATAAATAGAACACCAAAGGGTTCTTGGGAGATGAAGGTTCAGAGAAAACCCACAAGTTGATCAAAATTTGACACATTTGCAACACCTTTGGGGATTTTAATAAGGAAACGTTTTTGCCACACAGTGGCTTCCAGTTCCCCCGTACAAAGGAGAATGGTGGGGAAAACCAGGACGATTTGGGGGGAAACATTCCCTCAGCCTGGAGTCCCCATGGGGGTTTGTCCATCAATCTTGTAAATGTAAAAATTTTTACAAAATTGAAGGCCTGAAAAAACATCGATTCCCCGCGAGGGACTCTTACCTCAAACTCCCCCTCCTTTTTCCAAACCCTTTCCGCTTTGTATTGGACTGATGAAACCACTAAAGGGGAAACGTTTTTCCCCAACCCCCTTTCGGGGTTTTGGGGCCGGGACTAGAAAGGGTTTCCCTGCAGGGGGTTTTTTACCCTAAAAAAAATATGCATAAAAAATTTTAGCGCCGTCCCAAAACTGGAGAGAGAGCTGGTAGGCCCCACATATGAAAGAAAAAGGGTCTATGGGGGTCAGTGTGCGCAGTAAAAAAAAAAATTCCCGCCCGCACACAGTGCGTAAAAAAGAAAAAAAAACTTTGAAAACCTTTTTTGGTTAAAAAAGCGACTTTTTCACTGTATTTTCCGGGAAGGTAAATTTTTGTTGTATTCAGTTTTTTTCCCGGGGGCTCATTTTAAAAGAATTGGGAAAACATTTTACAGACAGTGACATTAAATTTTTACTGATTTAAAAAAAAAAAAAATACCTTTAAATTGAGCTCAAAGTACCCCCCCAAAATGTTCGAAATTTTTACCCAAAAACAAAAGTTTAAAAAAATTTAAGCTAAGTTCCCCAAAAC
The DNA here is from genome assembly GCF_026875155.1 of Cherax quadricarinatus. Classification (NCBI taxonomy): domain Eukaryota; kingdom Metazoa; phylum Arthropoda; class Malacostraca; order Decapoda; family Parastacidae; genus Cherax; species Cherax quadricarinatus. The sequence continues at coordinate 5,600 of NW_026465935.1, forward strand.
CCCTCAAATGGGAGTCCCAAAAAATTTTCCCCCAAGTGCGCCCAATTTTTTATACTATTTTTTTAAAAAACTAAAGCCCGTACCCCGCATAACAGTAAAAAACCCTCTATTTTTTTTTTGAGAATAAAAAATTTAAATGGAAAGCAAAAAAAATGTAAGAGGGGGGTGGGGCGGACAAAAGAAAAGAGGAAAAAGTTTATTTTAATTTCCGGAAAAGTTTTTTCCTTTTTTATTCAGGGCTTTTTTCAGAAATTGGGGATCTTTTGAAATTTGTGTGAAATTGGGAAAAATTTCCAAAAATTCCCGACCCTGTAATGGGTAGAAAAAATCGGGAAATGGGTGGGGTTTCCCTTGGGACTCATTTGATAGAAAAAAAAGGAGTTCTTTGCGAAAAAAGTTAAAGATTTTTTTCGACTAGAAAACCCAAAATTTGGGCCCAAAATAGGGGTCAAAAAATGGGCAAAATTTGCCGAAAGCTAAAAATCGGCGAGACCCCCAAACCCTTTGCAAAAACAAAAATTTCCCCTAAGTTTTTCCATCCCAAAATTTTCCCAAATTTTTGGGGGTCATTAAAAAAACGGGGAAAAATTCTCTAACTTTTCAAAAAGAAAAAAAAATTTTTTTTTTTTTTTTTTGGCCGACCCTGAGAAAAAGTCTCTGAGAGGGCCCCCCGACCCCCATAAATTTTCCATCTTTTCATTTAACTCCCCCCTCGGGCCCGGGGAAAAACATGCAAAAGGAAAAAGTGCCCGAGTGCAGTTTTTGGTTTTTAAATTTTTTAAATTTTGGGTTTAAAAAACAGCAGCAAAACAAAAAAGAGAAGTTTACAAATTAACCCCAAGAACACTAAAAAGTAAATTGTCTCTAATAAAATTTAACCCAAAAAAAATCAAGCACACTCGGGGGGCATCTATGTATTTTTTCAAACAATGCCTGAATACGGGATAAATTTAGAGGAGTTTTTTAAAAAAGTGAGAATTTTTCCCGAAGGTGGGGAAAATGGAAAAAAAATTTTTCGAGGGTGGAAAGGGAAAAAAAAATAAAAATCCCGAATATTTACCCTAAAAGCCCTTTGGGATAGTTCGTGTAAAAGGTATCTTTGGGGGGGGCAAAATTTTGATTTTTTTCCCCCTTTTGGTATCCCTGAACGGGTTTCCTTTAAGAGGTTGCTTTTAAATTTTTTTTCTTTTTTCCTTTTTTCCCCTAATTTTTTTTAAAATTTTTCTTTCGAAAAAAAAACTCGAAAATACCCTTTTTAAATAGTCCCTTTTTAAATTTTTAGCAATTTTTGTACGGTAACGAGAACCGAATTCCCATAAAAATGAACCAATTTTCACCCTGACCTCATGACCCCAAAATTTTTGAATCAATTCCCAGCATTTTTGAAATAATTCAACCCCGATTCCCCAAAAATTTTTAGTGCGTTTGCTTCCAAACCCCTTAAAAAAAAAGGAAACCAAAAAATTTTGACTTGAGAGAAATGAGATTTAGACTGTGGGCCCAATTTTGGTTTTTTTGTGAAAAAAAATAACCCGATTTTTTAAAACCCCCTCAAATTGTTTTAAATATTTTTTCGGCTTACCACTTCAGAACGACTTCCATAGTTAATGGCTGATGCATCTTAGGACCAGGATAGTACCTATTAAATTTATTTTCAGTGTTAACAGATTTTGTTTGAGAGGTAAAAGAGTAACTTAGGAATGACGCTTCCGATCGATTTTAAGTTTTTCACCTCTGGTGTTTTACTCTCCTAATTGTGGAGACAGGGGTCGAGTCATAGCTCACGCTGTCAAGAGTTCAGACTCACGCTTCTTTGGATGCCATAATTACCAGATTGCTAAATTTATCGAATAAATAGTGACATTCATATTTTATTCGATAATTAAATAATGCTTCTTCCAACTGGCTTTAAAACATTAATAACGATGCATGATATAGAATAATAATAATATAATGTCTTTATTTACTATAAGTACATGTACAAGGTATACAGACCATAGCTGATATCAATGACATACTACTATATAGAAAGTCGCTTGTTATGCAGAGCATTTCGGGCAAATTAGATCAGTTTTGTCCCAGGATGTGACCCACACCAGTCCACTAACACCCAGGTACCCATTTACTGATGGGTGAACATAGACAACAGTGTAAAGAAAACAAGCCCAATGTTTCTACCCTGGCTGGGGATCGAACCCAGCGAGAGTTTTAGCCACCAGGCTACCTGAGTCATAAGTTTAGTCCGAGTAGCTGCAAGTTTGCAATTTTACAGAAAGAGTTAGAAAACTTGCGATCTTTCAAATCACATCAATTACTGGAAAATGTCATTTTTGATCGGCTTCAAGCTGAGAAAATTCCAATTTGCCAAATTTACTAAGTAAACTGTTTTAGATATCATAACTATAGAATGTCTTTTTCTGTCGTTGTCAAACATTTAGCACAAAGAACTGAGGTTTACCGTGAGTTTATAAAGAAGAGAACTTATTAACTGAGCTCGTGAATAGTTATTTTAAATAAGGCAGAAATAGACAAGAGACCGTGGCAACAATAACAGGCAATTAGAATAAATACCTTAAATATTACGAAAGAATTGTATTATCAAAAGAGTGAGGTACTGTATGAAGACAGCCAAAGTCCAGATGTATTTCATAGTTGCCACGATCCGGAAATTTGTATTCCGGTATTCCTTATAATCCAGCACATAACCCCCAAGCACAAAACCAGCATTTTCCCAGCACAAAACAACTCCAAGTAACCCAACCTCCCAGCACCCGAATCCAACCAGTAACATCGACAACCCACACCACCAAACATCGCCCATTCTGCTGAATAATTTTGGCTCTCAAATAGGAAAAAAAAATGGGAAAAAAAAAAGGGGTAAAGGGGTGATGCGGTCCAGAACGAAGATGAGGAAAGACAGCATTAAGTACCACGCAAGGCGATCGTAGCGCAGTGAACCCTCGGTTCACACCTAAGGACCAAAATGACGAATTATATTGCATATGATAAATTCATGTCTTTGTTTACTAATCAGGAATAATTACTAAGTTAAAACAGGGGTGTCCTCTGATTTTAGGATTATTAAACATTAAAACTGTGTGAGTGTCACGGTCAATTGTGGTAAACTTGTGCAAAAAAAAACTCTGTTATTGGTTAACTGATTTCCTTGTGTAGCGTGGGAGATGCCCCGGGCGGAGATTACGAGGAGCACTCTCCTTAAACTCTCTTCTGTGGGCTTGATCCCACGAAAAACTTACAAACTTTTAAAAAAACAATGACGCGAATTAAGTGATTGGTCCTAGACAGCGCTCAGGAAATTATGAGCAAACGTTTTTCGCTCATGTACATGAACCGAAATAGAACGAAAATAATTGTGTAATATAGTGATTCTAAACTGCCAGCCTTTGAACCGTAAGCTACTCTCCTCCAGTGCAAATTATTAAGGCAGTGATAGCATTTCCCCGAGCGGACGACTAGATCAGACGACTCCCCCTTTAGGAGCCCAGTATACAACAGGTTTTGGATTTACGTGTGTATGGTAAATAATACGCAAAATTAAACAACTGTAAAAAGTGTCAAAAAAAACTGAGTGAATATTTTAGTATACAGTCATGATCTTCTCTGTGAATTATCTATGCCAGGGGCTTGATTCATCTCATGTATATATATATATATATATATATAAATATATATATCTATATATAAATAATATAATAAAAATATATATATAAATATATATATACGCAAAACAACCACTTCTGAAAGAATAGAGAAATTCCAAGTGCTTGTGGTAGTCCCCACGAAAGCGGCTTGGGAATTTTCTCTATTTCTTTCAGAGTGGTCGTATTGCAAATCTTTTGAAATCACCAGTTTACTGTGATCTTATTTGCAAATATATATATAAATATATTTATATATATATATATATATATAATATATAATATATATATATATATATATATACTTTCTATTCAAAACAAACGGCCCCGTATCCCACACGAGCGGGTGGCCCTAAAGAAAAACGAAAGTTTCTCCTTTTTACATTAGTAATAATACAGGAGAAAGACGTTACCAGCCCCTTGCCCCTGCATATTAGTCGCCTCTTACAAAAAACACTCATGGCTTACTGGAGGGTAGAATTCGTCCATTTCCCCAAGGAGATAGAGGAAAAAAACAAGAATAAGAACTAGAAAAGAAAATAGAAGAAAAACCCAGAGGGTGTTGTATATATGTTGCTTGGTACATGTTGTTAGTGTGACCTAAGTGTAAGAGAAGTATCAAGACGTACCTGAAAATCTAGCATGTTTATGAGACAGTGTTAACAGCAACCAAGTGTTAAACTTGGAACCAGTTGGAATGAGGTATCCCGAGTTCTGAGCGACATTGATCGGAAAGCAAAAGGAAGAGAAAAACAGAGATTAATTCACCAGTTACTTAAAAGTTTGGCCCTTGATGAAACTAAAATAACAAAAATCAGATACACTCTTAAAATTCCCTGCAGGAATAATCTTTGATCGCACAGGAATATAAGTCAAATTGAAAATAAAGATACGTGTCAATCAGGGTGTTTACGTTGAAACATGTTAGTGAACTATCTTTAAAATACAAAAAGGAGTTGTTTGTTGTCTATAAAAATTTGAAGTAAATTTATCATATGTAGAGTATAGGAAAGCTATGAGAAAAGAGTTGTTAGTAAGTTTTCAAAATCATAGAAAATTTTTTTACTGGAGAGTTAAGACTGACTGTTAAACTATGGGGGAAGGGGAATATATGTTTTCACCCGTACCGGGGGTCGATCCCCGGTACAGGTGAAATCATTAGGACGTGTTTCCTTAAGACTCACCTGTCAGTAAAATAGGTACCTGGGTGTTAGTTGACTTGTGTAGATCGCATCCTGGGACAAAATTTACCTAATTTGCCCGAAATGCTCTGTATAACAAGGGGCTTTCTATATAATAGTATGTCATTGATGTCAGCTAGGCCTGTTTACCTTGTACGTGTACTTGTAGAAATAATTCTTATTATTACTGTTTTTATTATGTTCCATCAGGCGAGCCTTGACCTGGATCAAAGCAGTCTATCAACGCTTTTTGTGAATATTATACTGAGCGTAAGAAATAAATAAATTTCATGATGATCTATTTGTGTGAAAGAAATAATTAAAAGCGTCGAAGAGGGGGTTGTTGAGACGGATTAAACCTGAGCAAATCTGGAATGGAGGCACATAAGTGTAGGGTCGTATTAGAAAGGATTATGACGAAGGTAATTAGAAATAGGAGCTTTAACATTCTGCAGCCATTTGTAAACGTGATACACCCGAAATACACTGCATAATTAGTGCCTTTCCTTCGTACCTCCTATTTTACTCATGTATTTTGCCGTGTATCTGCATTATTTGTATGGCTCGAAGAAATGAAACCTTATCATTATTATGTGTAGGGTGTCAGTCAAGTTCTCAGTCTATGGATGTGTGGGGAAGTCACCCAGGACAAGTGATACATTCATCAAAGATATTTTTTTACCATTCATGCGCCAACGGTTTTTGGAGGCCAACAAACCGGACATATAGGACACATACAATCAGATCTATTCACCGGCTCTGGCCCGGCCTATTCAGCTCCAAACATACACGCTACTGCATAGTTGTTACTGAGCAGCCTCAGAAAAGGAAGTGTGTCATTAGCACCTGACAGTAGCTACGATCTATACTACAAAAAATAGAAATGTTATTTATATGGTGGACAGTTTCAAATCAGAAACAAATGCCTAGCACATGCTGCTATCTGCTATAATTGCAGGTAGCATCTGCCGGTCAAAGGTACTGATGAGTACTACTGCTACATTGTATATTCCTACTGTATTTGCAATTACAGCTTCATTTCCTCTGATACTCTCACATGCAGCTACTGAAGTGACAGAAAATGACACAAATTAGATGTGCATATTTGACTCGTTTAACTCTGATATTTTCATTAGTGAAAGTACTGCTTAAAAATTAAATCTGATATTGTATCAGACAGGTTAACAGATTTCACTTAAATCAGTTTCATTAAATACTAGTTCCGTCGGATTATCTAATGTAATCTTGGGGCTCAACGGCCAAATGCATCCATTTATTGACCTTAAAGTTTCAAAACATTTGTGTTGCCACCTGCTTTTGGACAAAGATTTCCAGAAACAATATGGAAGTTTGACATTCCAGCACAGGAGACATAAACCAGAGCTCATATTTCCTGGTGCTGGTTCATCCTGTGCACTCTCACCATCTTTCATTAACAAGCCATTACTTTTCCAAACCTGCCATACCATGTAAACTCATCGCAACCAAATCACGGTGCTTTGATAAGACTGGTCTTTTATTCATTGAGAAATACATCTCACTTGCTGTCAGAAGACATCACTGAAGTAATTTTTCTCCATGGCATTCTCTGGTTGCTGTGGTGAAAGACACCCTTAACAGACATGAAAAGAGGCTGTACTGATTACCCTCAAATTATTAATCAATATACAATATTGAATTATTAGCCATTACCGAAGATTCATGGTGAATAACCTTCCAAAATACAGGGTGTTTTCTACTTGAAAAATGTTTATAATCAGGTTACAATTAGAGAACCTGTTTGCTTTTGAGGCAAACACGAGAGTATTTCAGTTCTGAAAGATACCAATTGGTGTCACAAATTGATTTGCTGCTGCTCAACATTCGATGGACAGACGTGTAGAAGAAAATTTCTAAAATATTTTCATAGATAATATCATAAAATCTGTACCCTCAAATAATGTCATTGTATGGAATAGCATCATAACACTTAACCCTGACAGACCATCATTTAGGATCTCTGTGGAGAGCACAGAGAATATTTGCTTATTACGTCAAATGGATCCCAAATTTCAAATTTTCTTATAAATTATAAACTTATTAATAAAAAACATTACCACTAGGATTTAAAATATGTAGCATGAACTTCTTAAGAAATATACTCGTTGATGCCATCGATAAGTACCTACTTTTGTAGTAGTCTTATAAGGCCCTCTGAAGCTGCTATTCAGCATCTTATAATACTATAGGCCATCTCTTTGAAGAATGTCTAGGACTTTACCGAGAGCACTACAAAGTGGAAAAAAAATGTACATATGTAGAAAAAAGCAATAAAATAATATAGTAGAAATATGTCTGCAGTAAAATTGCTTGCAATCAGCCCTGATACATTGACCAAGCCTTTTATGCTTCGACCTTTCTTAATGACTCCATTAATGTACTCTTTGGAGTGACTCGGCTCTTACATTTTGTGAGATCAAAAAAACTTCCATCTCAAAAGAAGACGTAAAAAGGACGAGTATATCTTGCATAGTATGCACAGAATTGAAGCCTCAGTTCCGTTGCCCACCATATGGGACGGTCTTACTTGACTTTAAGTAGACCTCTATTTCAACATCGTAATGTTACATACTAGTTTCCTGTATGAATTACTTGGTTTTCCATGCTTTCATTCCTTACAAAGCATTGTAGGAATTTAAGACTTGTTAACCAATTTAAAGGGGCTTAAGCCTTTGTGGGACCCTAATTACTCAACATGCGGAGCCAAAAGCTATGAATCGATCCATGAAACCACAAAATAGGTAAGTATCATCACATACATCAGTCATACATGAATCATACATAAAATACTAATTTACATGCTTACATAATATAAAATTAAACAATAAAACAGAGTCCATATACAACATCATACATAGTTACATATATACGCAAACTTAAACATATACTTACATAATATGTTACATATATAATGAATGCAAAGTACACTATTCGTATAAAGCCATAATTAAAAAAACATCGAAAAAATATGTTAAAATGAATTTGGAATCAAACTGTGACTTTGCCCGTGTAAACCTTGTGCTTATATACCCTATAGATTTATGGGTGAACAGTATTATAGGAGCAACATTAATCTAAGGAACTACTGTTCGCCATGAAAGCCATTGTTAATATCTCATATAAATCCTTATGATGTGACCTGATAAAATCCATCGTCTAGAAACTTATGGTATTGTGTAGCCATGGTATGATATGCTTAGACATATCTACAAAAACTCAAGCTATTTTTCCCGTTTAAAAAGGTAATAGATTGAAATATTAATTAAATTTTGAAAAATAAAAGCCCTACTTATTTTTCCTCA
>NW_026465936.1:0-14236 GCF_026875155.1 Cherax quadricarinatus
CAGGGTACCCAAAAGAAAAAAATCCCAAAAAAGAAAATATTTTCATCACTTTCAACACTTTCACTCACCCACCCCATTATCCCTATTTTTGCAGGGGTGCCAAAAATACAACATTTTAAAGCATAAATTTAAAAAGATCCCAAAACATACCCTCCAAACTCCCAAATATCCCGAACCCCCCCTTTAAAAGTCCAGGCATTGTATTTCCCCATTTCCAGGACCAAGCCCGGGCTATATACAAATAACCGGTTCTTTTTAAACCCCTTCACAAAATATCCTGCTCACATCCAACAGCTCCCCAATCCGAAATACCATTCACTCCATTAACTCCAAACACCTCATGCACACTTCTGGAAGTCCAAGCCCCCCCCCCCCAAAAAAAACCCCTTTTAACCCCCCCCCCTTTCAACCTTTTTCAAAGAGACCCCCACCCCACCTTCCTTCCCCTACAGATTTATACACTCTCCATGTCATCTATTTTGCCTTTCTTTTTTAAATACCAAACCACCCAAAAACCCCCTCTTCAGCCCCTAAACTTTTATTAACTCCCCGCCTTCTCCAAATTTTCCACACTTCGAATTTTCTGCATAACTTTTACACCACACATTCCCCTTAGACAGGACCTCTCTCCCTCCAAACCGTCTCCACACAGCATTTAAAACCCCAAAGCTTTTACACCCATAAAGGGGTTTTGGCCCACTATACTTTCATACATTCCCTTCTTTCCCTCCAGAAAAACATTTTTTGTCTCCCATAACCTCAATTCTATTTTAACCCTTTTTTTTTCTTTCAACCTCACCCTTTCGTAAACCACTGCTGACCTCAACCCCCCAAATACGAAACATCACTTCTTCCATACTTTTGCCATTTGATATCCAAATTTTTTTTTTTTCTAAATCATTTTTTAAAACCCTCATCACCTTACTCTTTTTTTAGTTTACTTTTAAAATTTCTACCTTTATACACCCCCAAACCATTCATTTAAACCGCAATTTTTCTTTTGAACTCCCCTAACACAGATACCACAAAAATAACTCATTTCCCCTTTGAAATTTATTCCCCTAATTTAATACCGCCCCCCTCTCCCAACACCTTTGCATTTACTTTTTTAAAAAACCCCCTCTATAAACTATAAACCCTTTCAGGGGCCAAAGGCCAAATTCAAATGCAAAAACCAGGTCCAAGAATTTTTAAAAAAAATTTTATTTTTTCTTATGAAAAGGTAGGAACTTTTTTTGAAAGGAAAAAAACAAAAAGTACGAAATTTGATGGAAAAATTGACAAATTACACTCTGAATTTTGATGTTCACGATATTTATGTTTTGGCTTTTTGCCTTTTGACTCCCATTTTACCCAATTATATTACTGCACGAAAATTCTTAGCTATTTTCTAGTATTACTTCTTTTCCCATCTTTGACACAAGAAATCGCCAAGAAACTGTTTCAACTAAAAAATAAAGTTATGGGAAATTGGTAATTTGCCAAATTTTAAATGCAAAGTTAAAAATATTCTAATTCCAAAAAGGGTTTTGAATAAAAATGCAGGCTTCCTAAACAAAAAAAACTTTTCATTCAAACCAAAAAAAATAGAAATTTACTGTTAAGAAATACTGTAATAATTGTAAAAATAATACACCAAAATTGTGAACGTATTAGACGGGGGGATCATTTGTTTACCTTGAACATAGCAAAATTTACATTTGCTTTTTTTGACTGTTTCAACCCATTTCCATTACAAAAAAACCAATCGAATCACTTTTTCTGTAATATTTTTCCCCTTCTATCAAACAGACCAAGAAATCGCAAACACAACATAAAAACATACGAAAAAACACTGCAAAGTCGCTGTTTTAATCGAAAATTAGGTCTCATTTTTTTTCTCCTATGCATGTTCTGCAGGATTTTTTATTGTGCACACATACCACACTATTCCCATACTTTGGCCCAAAATTTTCACTCACAGCTAATCAGAGTGAGCTGAGCTAATGGCTAGATCTACGGTTTGGGCCCCCCAACAAATAGCCTAGATCACGGCCGGGCCCCTCAAAGAATTAAAAAACCCTGTGCATTAACATTTCCCGTCTAAGACCTACTTTTACCGGAATAGCCCCTCCCTACACCCCTAACCTGACCTCTATCCTCAAAAACTCTTTAAAAGCATTTAGTAACTTTAAACCCATTCCCCTATACTTCAACATCTGAAACAATCCCCCCTATCCACTATCATAGCCTTTTCTAAATCCATAAATGCAAAAAACTTCTCTACCTTTAAAAAATACTTTTCAATATTGCTTCAATTAAACACTATCTAAAACACCCCCTACCCACTCAAAAAACCTCTTTGCTCATCTGCAACCCTACAATTCTGTTTTCCCTCTAGTTTTTTCAATAATAACTACAAACATTTTTCCTGGACCTCAATAAACTTTTTTCCCTAATTTTTAAAAATCTCTTTTATTCCCCCTTCCCTTTTAAAAAGGAACATACTGCTCTCTCCAATCCCTAGGACCTTCCCCTCTTTCATACATTTATTAAAAAAAATACCATCCACAAACACATATCCCCCCCCCTTTTTTAACATTTCGTAAGATCCCACATTTTCCAGCACTTACCTCCTTTCTTCACAAGCCCACGCACCCCTCCACACACACATCCTCCCTTTTCTTACACCTTAAAGGGGTAACCCCCTGGAAAATGCAAAAAATTTAACCGCCTCCCTTTTTTCGCCCTTTAAAAAATTTCCCCAAAAAATTTTCCCCCATCCCTCCCCCACTAACCCCCTACTATGTTTTTTAACTGAAAAATACATTCTTTCCCCGGGCTTTTTTTAACTCACCCCAAAAATTTTTTTTCTTCTCATTAAAATTACTTGACATGCCTCTCCCACTATCTCTGCTCCCTATTGCATCTCTCACCAATCCTTCATCTTTCTTTACTCTCCATATACTCTTAAAACACTTTTGCTCTAAAAACCTCGCATAAGCTACCTTTTTCCTTTTTAAACCCCCTTGACTTCTCATCCCCCCCCCCCCCCTTTTCCCCCTTTCCTCCGCACCCACTCTCCTAAACCAAAAAACTTCGCCCACATTCTAATACGCTTTTTTAAAACTTTCCAACCCCTAAAACCCCCCCCCCCCCCACAACCAACCTTCACTACCCACCTTTCGCCAAGAGTTTGCTTAATCCACCCAAACCCTCCCCCTTTATTTATATGCTTTCACCCCTTATTTGTTTGCTGCCAAATTTCCTCTTCCTACACCCTTTTCCTATCTGTAGCTACAACTAAATAAGATCCTATATCATTGCCCCTCATAAACATTGCATCCAAACCCTCCCCCAAAACCCTTTTTATCCACCAATACATATCAAACCAACTACTTTCAAACTGCTATACATACCTTGTATATTTATTTTCGTTTTTTTTCTAAAAAAAACTATTACTTATTACCCAACCTTTTTTCTATACATAAATAAATTTAAAAGCCCCTATTTTTTTTACCCCGGCACCCCAAATTTACCTACTACTCCCCCACAACATTTTTACCCATTTTAGCACGAAATCCCCAACCACAAAACTCCACACTTTCAAAACTCCCCACAACATTCAAAATTTTTCCCAAAATCTCTCCTCTCCTCTACACCATTCTTTTCCCGGTGCAATACGCTTTCAATAACCCCCTTTTCCACCAACCTTTTTTTTACTCCACATAATCCTTGAATTAATACACTAACTCCCTTTTTTTCCTCCTACTTATCCTTTAACATAGCTCCCTCCTTTGTCTTTTTAAACCCTTTAAACCCAATCACATTTTTTTCCCCACCGAAAACTCCCCACCCCTTTTTACTTTGTTTCCCCTTAAAGCCGGATATCCAGCTTCTTTTCATTCATAAAGCACAATCAAACCTTTCTTACTTCGCACAAAAAATCCACAACACATCCCACTTTGACAATTTTTCTTTTTTTTTTTTTTGTAATCTTACATTTAAAAGGGTTACACCCTTGTTTTCCCGCGAAACAAAGCGAAGGGGGGAGGGGGTTTCGTGGGGGGGAAAAAAAGGGGTTAAAACTGGGGTATTTGAGAGAGTTAGAGCAAAGGAAGGGTGCAGTAATTTTAATGATCATTATGGGAAAGGGGAAAAAAAAAATGAATTGTAAATGCAAGAAAATGTGGTTAAATAAAAAGGTTTGGGTGCGAGAATGGTCAAATAAGCTGTATGCCGGAAAGAGAGGGGGGCGAGGAAAGAGATTTTGGGGGAGTTAAGTGAATTATAGGGGCCTTGAACCCAAATGGAGAGTAAATTTTGGTAGGACCTGAATGCTAAATAGGAGAAACTTTTAGAAAGGGGGTGGTGTAAGTTTTGGTGCCAGGTGTAAATGAAATGGGGCCCTTTTATTGAAATTTGTATAGAAAAGGGGTTTAGTTTGGAATACATATTTTTTAAAAAAAAGAAAAATAAGATACAAGATATATGTAGGCGAAATGAAGTGTTTGTTGGATTTGTATTGGGAATAAAAGACTGTTGATAGACTTCAGAAATTTCAGTTTATAAGGGGCCACAGATATATCAGATCACTTTCTATTGTAGCACACTGAATAAAAAATAGATGGATACAAGGAGAATAGAACTCAGGAAGAGAGAGGGGAAGGGTTTTTTAAACAAAAGGGGAGGCGGGTTGGGGAAAAGATTAAAACTATTGGGGGATAGATGGGCAATGAGGGGCTAGGCAAGGGGGTCGAAAAGGTATGGGGTGGTTTTAAAAAAAAAAAATGTGGGTTTAGAGTGTTACAAAGGGTTTGTGGTTACATGAAAGGGGGTTTGGGGGGGGAAAGGGGAAACGTTTGGGGGAAATGTGATGTAAAGAGAGTAGAAGGGAAAAAAAGGTTAGCATATGAGTTTTTTTCCCAAAAGTAGAAGGGTTGCAAGGAGGGAAGGGGTTAGGGGAAAAAAAGAGAGGTTAAGAGAGTGGTGAAGCAATGTAAAAAGAGAGCAAATGGAGAGTGGGTGAGAGTTTTCAACAAATTTTGTTAAAAATAAAAAAAGTTTTGGAGTGAATTTACAATTTAAAGGGAAAGGCCTAGAGAAAAAATTGGTTTTGTCATTAAAAAAATGGGGAGAGGAGATTTAAAAAAATTTGGGGGTTTAGGGGGTTTTGGGGAAGAGGGAGAGAATATTTGGGGAAATTTGGGTTAAATGTTGATAAAGATGGGGAAGCTTAAATTTCGTGATAGGGAAAGGGAAAGGAAAAAACATCTTTAGGAGGGGGAAGGCCAGTTGTGAGGGGGGGGGGGAATTCGTGAGGAAAGTAGGTAAAATAAAAGGGGGGTAAGGCACCCGGGGTTTTGAGGGGTAAAGATAAAATTTTTAAAAGCGGGGGGGAAAATTTTTTTGGAGTGGTTTTTTTAAATTTATTTAATAAATGTATGGAAGGGGTAAGGTACCTGGGGAAATTTGGAAAGAGAGATGCATATTTTTTTTTGTAAAAAGGCAAAGGGGAAAAAAGGGTTTGAAAAAAATTATGGGGGGTTAATCTTTTGATTTCCCGGTTTAAAGTGTATGGTAAAATTTTTTATTGAAAAAATTTAAAAATTTAAAGCCCGGGGAAAAAAAAGGGGATAGCAGTTGAACAAGGAGGTTTAAAAGGTGGGGGGTGTGTGGACCGGGTGTTTACAGGGGAAAACATATAAGTAAAACGTATTTAATAAGGCTAAAGATCTTTTTTGGCTTTTTGTGGTTTGGGGAAAAAGGCGTATGACAGGGGGGAAAGGGGGAAATGTGAAGATGTTGCAAGGTATGGTGTGGAAGGTGGTTATGAAAGCAGTAAAGGGAAGTTTTTACGGGGGAAGTGAGGCTAAATTAGATACATGGGGAAAGGGGGAAAAAAAAATTTTTCCCAGTAAAAGTAGGCCTTAGACAAGGATGTGTGATGTCACCGTGGTTTTTTTAAAAATTTTTTAAAGAGGGGGTTTTGTAAGAAAAGAAAATTTGCGGGGGGCCCTTGACAAAGGCTGGAGTTAAAAGAAAGAAACACAAAAGTGGGGTTGTCCCCAGTTGCCTTTGCTGATGGGCACTGTGCCTTGGGGGATTTTGATGGGAAATTGCAGAGATTGGTGGAAAGAAATTTTGGGAAAGGGGGTGCAAAAAAAGGAAAATTAAAAGTGAAACGGAAAGAGTAAGGTTAAGAGGGGTAACAAAATATTTTGGTGATGAAAACTGGATATCAATTGGGAGGGAGAGAGTATGGGGAGGTGAAAGTATTCATATTTGGGAGTGGACGTTTTCAGCGGATGGGTCTATGAAAGTGAGGTGAATCATAGAATTGATGAGGGGGAAAAGGGGGAGTGGTGCACTTAGGGGTCTGTGGGACAAAGAAATTTTCCTTGGGGGAAAGAGGGGAAAGTAAGAGAGTTAGTTTTTTCCAAAAACCTTTATGGGTGTGAAGCATGGGTGATGAATGTTGCAGCGAGGAGGGAAAGGGGAGGGATGGAGGGTGTCCCTGTTAGGGGAAGTGGTGTGAATTAATGCAAAAAGAATTCGTGTTTGGAAATTAGGAGGAGGTGCGGGATTTCCAAAAAGTTGTCCAGAGGGGTGAGGAAGGGTTTTGAGGTGGGTTTGGGCATGGGAGAGGAATGGAGCGAAACAGAAAGACTTTAAGTGTATCCCTCTGTAGTGGAAGGAAGGCGGGGGAAAAGGGCGGCCTAGGAAAAATTTGGGGGGAGGGGGTAAAGGGGGTTTTTTGCGGGGGGGGCTTGGCCCTTTCCCGCAGGCGTGCGTGAGCGGTTTAAAAGGAGTGAATGGAGGGAAAAAGGTTTTTTAAAACTTGACCCTCTGTTGGATGTGAGCAAAGTTTAAAAATTTTTGAAGGGGGTTTTAGGGAAAAACCCGCAGGCCCCGGGCCCTTGGGGTCCTGGGATGGGGTACGTGCCCGCATTGAAGGAGGGGGGTTAAAGTTTTCATTTTAAAAAAAATGTGTAAAGCACCCCTTTTGGCCCAAAACCAAATGAAGGAGTGAAAAGAGGGGGAAAGTTTTTTTTTTTTCGGGGCCCCCTTGCCAAATGAAATAAAAAAAAAAATATTTTTTCAACACACATGGGTTACGGAGGAAAAAAATTCTTATTCCCTTCCCCATGGATTTAAAAAAAAAGTAATAAGAAAAGAACTATTAAGATAAAATCAAAAAAAACTCAGGGAGTGTGTAAAAAAAATAAATGGTACAGTTGTGTAGTGTGACCTAAAAAAGTAAAAGTAGCAAGACGGAAACCCGTAATCTTGGGATTTTTGAGACCCAAAAGAAACCGCAGTCCTTTCCAAACTGGGAAAAAAATTTCAGGCTTCGTTTTTCACCGCTTGGGAGGACAGTAGACCTCCCTGGGTGTTGCTGTCCACCAACCTTCTATACATTTACAAAAATGGCCCCGGAATGCATTTTCTTTGCAGCAATTTTCCCTTTAAATTTCCATCAAATCTTGCATTTTTTTTGTCATTAAACCCTTTAAAAAAAAAAAATTTTCCCCCATTTTAAAGATTTAAAAAATTTTAAAATATTTTTTTTAAAAAGGCCAGTGGGAAAATTAACATTTAAAACCCTGCAAACCGCTGTCCCGTTTTTTAATGCACCCAAAAAGGGAAAAAATCTTTTCTGGGCATTGTCCTCTTTTCTGTCTAAGGGGAAATGTCAAGGGAATGCTCCCCGGCCCCGCCCAAAAAGGATCACTCATCAATATAACACCAAAATGTGATCCAAAGGTTATAAAAATTATCCCTTTTGATGGCAAATGGAATACTTTGTTTTGGTTTTTCCCCCGGTTTTAAATTGGGTTTATTTTGTAGGATTTTAAACAGTATTTTAAACAAAAAATTTAAAATCATTTTTTATACACCAAATTTAAAAAACTTTTAAAACACAAAACACAATTTTTTCAATTTTAATTTGTCAACTTTAATGCCCAAATGTAAAAAAGTTGTGAATTTCCCACAATATGTAAAGTAAAAGGACACAAGGCAACTAAGTACTTTATTGTGGCAACGTTTTGATCCCAAGGGGTTTTTCAAGCCCTTAAAAGGTTGAAAAAAGTTCCTGGGGAGCGAAACGTTGCCCCAAAAAAGTCACATTATTGGGCCCTTTTGTCCTTTTTACTTTACCTAAGTGCATATGTTTGGTTTTAACGAAGGGCGCAAAAAGGTTCGAACATGTCAGTCATGTTTTTAAATTTGGGACCCCCCTTTTATTTGGGATGAAATATTATGCGATGCCTTTTGGGGAAATTTGAAGTACAAATGGAAAAAACCCAGGGGGTTGGGGGGTCCCGCAATAACACGCGAGAAAAGGAAAGTTTAGTAAAAAAACAACCATAAATTTGTGGGGCAAAATTTTTCCAAAAACTATTAAAAAATTTGGGAAAAACACCTTTAGCACCCTAAAACCCACCAGTGCCTGGAAAAACATACAAGGTCTGTATTAAATATGCACCACTGACCAAGCCTAGATTAGATAAAAAGAGCATAGGAGATGGTACAATAAAGCATTTAAATTACTGGGAATGCCTTTGTCCTAAATATGTACTCATTGGAGTGGAGGAGAATCATGATGATACATACCTGGAAAGTGCTAGAGGGTTCTTGACCCAAATCTTCACACTGCCATAAACTGGAGTGAGAGATATGGGAGAAAGTGCAAATGAATCCAGTGAAAAGTAGGGGTGCAGTGGGCACAATAAGGGAACAGTGTTAATGTCTGTAGCCCCAGACTATTCAGCACCTCACCAGACGATATCAGAAACTGGAAAAGTATCTTCACCAGGTGCCAGATCCCAGATCCCAAATCCACCAGGTTGTGATGGATATGGGGGTAAGTGGGCCACCAGCAGCAGCACCAGACAAGCCTGACCCAAGGAGCCAGAATGCATAGAAGGTAAAGGTGACATTGGTGGGACTTAATTCTGCTGGTCGTGGTAGTGAAAGGGTTAAAGGAGATGGAATTCGCATGATGGAAATCACACTGACCGTTCAGCAAGCCATATATTGGATTAAAAGTTGGCAATCCAAGCGAGTTTCAAGAAACACTCAAAACTTTGCAGACATTCCAAAATTTTAGACAACTCCACAAAATTTTGAAGGAGTCTTCAATAGTATGCTCACACACTACCCCCAATCAAGACTTCTGTAACTGTTTTCAACAAAAGTAAAGTAAAAAATTCAACAAATGAGGAACCAGAGGCCACCACCTTTTCATGCTAGTGTCTACAAAGGAGACCCAAGACCAACTGTTGAACTATGATATTTAAGTTAAACTGAAGGAATTAAAAAAAAAAATTACAAGTTCCTTTAACATGTTTATTATTAATAGTCTTGCATGATCACATATTTTGTCATCTTGACAAAAAGCCAAGAATCACAACTTACTGGAGGACATAAATTATTTCTGTATAACATTAAAAAATTAAAATGATCAAAAATATACAAATTTAATATGCTCCCCTTTTAACAAATCTGCATTTTAAGGGTAAAAAAATTGAAACCTACGGGTTTATCTCTTCTCTGTTCATGAAAAATCAAGGTCTTTTTTGGGGCAATACTTTAAAATCAATATAACCCTTCCCAAAAAGGGAATACAAACCTTAAAAAGATCACAAAAGGTTTCAACTGCATAAAATTTTGTTCTGGGCCCCTTCATTTTTTAAATGGCTTTCCCTTTTTTTTTTTTTGTCGTGGGTCTTGTTATTAGAAGTTTTTTCCCCCTTTAAAGTTCATTGTGCCCAGCTTGTTGGTTCTGCTTTCCTAAGTTTGATTTAAAAATTTGGATGCTGAAAATTTTTCCCCTGCTCGGTCCCGTCAATCAAAGTAAATATAAAACGAAACTGAAGTAAAAGGGGTTTCCTAAGCTTTTGTGAAAAACCATTTTTAAAAAAAATACAAAATTTAGAATAAAAACAAAAAAATTGTATTTTTTAAATGGTAATTCCTAAAAGGAACCAAGTTGGCATAGCATCACCCGCTTTTGCATATGTAATTTAAATTTAAACAGCTCTATTAAAAACACTGGGTTTTTAAAAAATTAGTAGAATGAAAACCCCTTTTTTGGTACAGTACGGGCAGTACTGAACTTTACAACTCCCCCATATAAAAAGGATATTTCCAGTCTAGATCTACAAATGCCCAGTTATAAAAGAGAAGAAAATTAAAAAAGTGGTTACTAAAGTATGTCGGGAAAAAACGTTGAAACAAAAAGGGTAAATGTAAAAATAAATGGGGAAATTTGCAATTTGGGAAACCCAAAATTTCAAAGAATGGGACAAGTTGTTTTCCGTAAAAATAACGGGAAATGCCTTAAAAAAGGTTAAAATTTGCTGCTTGTACTCTTAACTATCCCAAACTTTTTAAAAAAAAGGACAAAGTTATAATGGATTTTTTTAATAAATTTTAAATAAATTCAAAAGGGAGTGTAAACCCTTAAGGGTTTTACAGCACCGGGGAAAAAATGGTTCAAAAGTTTTTCCCTGGCATTAAAGTAAATTATGGAGTGTTATGGAAAATTTTTTCCTTTGAGAATATACAGAAACGATAACAAAATATGTGTAGAAACTTAAAAGGGTTTTTAAAAAATTCCCAAAGGAATGTCTATGGGCCCTTTCTTAACAGGAAACAATCCTTAACTTACACTTTCCCCTTTAAAAAGATAACACTGATTATACCCTTGTCCTACTCTAATAAAACCCAAACCTTTTTTAAACTTCCCCCAGAAAAGCTCGAAAACCCAAACGTGAACACGTTTTCATCCCCCAAAGACAATTTTTTCCCTTGTTTTCTGATAGGGTTAGCTTCCCGTAAGTAGGTCCCGGATCAGAAAGTTTTGGGAAATAGACTGCGACACACAAGGGGTAGCAGTTTGATCCCAATTTAAAACGGCAGGCGGTACCCTTTCCCTTTGTTTTTTGAAAATCAAGATAATTTTAAAAAGCCTTGTTATTTTTCAATAGGTTATCTGTTAAAAAAAGCCCGGGATCACCTTGGGCCCCTCTCAAACCAGGGTACCCCAAAACTAAAGGCAACATTACAAAGAACAACTATATAAACCATCGAATTTAAAGAACTTTGGATGGGAAAAATGTTTTGGAACAACTGATTGGGGGAAAAAAAAGTTTTTTGGGTTTTAAAAATACTTTTTTTTTTTTTTTTTTTTTAATGGTCCCTGGCCAAATAATTCCCCCCCCATTACCCATATAGCCAGGGGTTAAAGGCATTATTTTAAACAAGTGGGTTTCCCAAAAGGCAAGGGAAATTTGGGAAATATCACAATTTAAATGACTAAACTGGGAACTCCCCCCCCCCTTTTTCTTCAGGTGCAGGCACGTACTTTTGGAATGGCTTTTCCGATTATCCTGATTTTTTTCCGTAAATGTTTTCCCCAGTCCCCAAATCCAAAGTACATCAAGCATAAAAAGCTTGCTCCCCTCAAAACTGATTGAATGTGTTCTTGCAAGCCTTTCTTGGGTGATTTATCCGTGTACAAAAAAATTCCTTTCCCCTTCCTCTAATCCTTCCTGGGGGCAAAACCCTCCCTTTCCAAAAAACCCACCCATTCTTAAAAAGCCCCCAAAACCAAACCCCAACCCTCCCCCACTTTCTAATTATTCTTTTTAAACCCCCCACACCCAATTTCAGCACTAAAAAAATCTGCACAACATTGCAACCCTACCAAAGACATTTCCAAATTTTTGCTTTAAGGGGGCCCCCTTTTCTGCAACATTTTAACCCCCCTTTACTGTTTTTGGTCAAAAGCCCTTCTCCCTTTTGGGGCCAAAAAGTGTTTTTACATTAAAAACACAAAAAATTTAGCGGCCAAAACAAGCAGGGGGAAAGCTGGGAGGCCCACTTTTGGGCAGAATGGGTCCCCTTTGGGCAGTGGGCACCATTAAAAAAAAAAAATAAATCGGGGAGCCCGGGGGTGAAATTTTGGGAATGCCATTTCAGGGAGTCCTTGTTCATCATGGGACAGTAAGAAAAAATTGACTCCCCGGCAAAACTGGGACCCCTTCTCTTCCCAATTTAAAGCTCTACCCAGATGGGGGTTTTCAGTGAAAATCCCAAATTTCCCGGTTTGAGGGGGTTTGTGACCCAAAAACATTTCCAGGATACGAGAAAAAAGAAGGAGAATGAAGAATTTAGGGGAAGAATTTAAGGGGGAAAGATACAGACCCCCAGGGGAGGGGATGGAAGGGGAATATCATCCGACCCCACTGTTTTGAACCCTACAGTAGGGGGAAGAGTAATGATACAATATGTCAAATTTTTACAGCCCGCCGGGGGAAAAAAAAAACACACACACACCAAAAACACACACACAACCCCACACACACACCAAACACACCCCACAACCACAAGCTTGCTGGAGAAAAATAAAAGTTTTTATGAAAATGTTTTCAGTGTTTTAATATGTGTATATATATTAAAGAAAAATAGGGACTAAACAATTTTTGTTTTTGGTTTTTTTAAAATAAATTTTTTTTAAAAAATTTTTAAATTTATAATTTGTTTGTGTGCTTTTGTGGTTTTAAAACGAGTGGGATATATGTAATTAACCTTTCTTTGGTCTCAATGGGCCCCATAAAAAGGGGAAACCCGAAAAAAAAAAGTTGTGGAAAAAGCAAGATAAACCCCGGGAAGGGGGAGTAAAAAAATAATGGGGGGAGCGGGATTCGCCGTTGTTTCCATAACGGCTCATTTTCTGCCAACTTTACCCTCTTTAAACTCGGGAAGTAAATGATGCCCGAAAAATTTTTTTTGGGGTTTAAACAATCAGAAAAATAATTTTAACTTTTTAAAGAGAATTTTATTTTTTTTTTTTTTTTTTTTTTTAAATATTTTTCAACACCAGGAGACACTTCAGGATTTGGGGTTTTGACAGTCAAGGGGTTAAGGCCCATGCCTCATACATGTAAAAGTGTTGGAACCACTATACAAGTGCTCCCCTACTTATGATGGTTTAACATAATATTTCTACCTTACAATGGTGCAAAAATAATTACTTTGGAGAAGAAACTTGGATAATTACCCACATGAAGGCAGTAAGTTTAACATGTATTCACTTATTTACTTCTCAATACTGGTATTTAGTTACAGCAATTATTTGTTTTATGTATTCAGTGACAGTAGTTATTTACTTATACAGTGGACCCCTGACTTACGATATTAATCCGTTCCTGAGAGCACATCGTAAGACGAAATTATCGTAGGTTGAATTAATTTTCCCCATAAGAAATAATGGAAATCAAATTAATCTGTTCCAGACATCCCAAAGTATGAAAAAAAAAATATTTTTACCACATGAAATATACATTTTCCTACACACAAAAAGAAGGAAACATGCACACAATATATATTATGTAATGAAGAATAAATGACACCTTTATTGCAGATGTGGTGATGAGTGATGGGATGGGAGGTGGGGAGATGATGGAGGTGTATATATTTTTTGGAAGGGGAATCCCTTCCATAAGGACTTTAGGTAGCAAGTCCTTTTCTGGGGTTACTTCCCTTCTTTTAATGCCACTGGAAACAACTTGCGAGTCACTGGACCTCTGTTGCACCAAAAATCTGTCCATAGAGCTCTGTACCTCGCGTTCCTTTAAGATTTTCTTAAAGTGGTTCACAACATTGTCATTGTAAAAGTCACCAGCATGGCTTGCAATAGCAGTGTCAGGGCGATTTTCTTCCATAAAGGTTTGCAGTTCAACCCACTTTGCACACATTTCCTTAATCTTTGAAGAAGGCAACTTCCTCAATTTCTCTCTCCCCTCCTCTGAAGCAATTTCCTCAGTTGTGGCCTCTTGCTGTTGCAGATGCTCTTGCAGCTCATCAGTGGTTAGTTCTTCATCGCTGTCCTCCACCAACTCTTCCACACCCCCCCCCACTAACCTCCAACCCCATGGATTTCCCCAGTGCCACAATAGATTCCACAACTGGCATTGGCTCCTCAGGGGTAGCCCCAAACCCTTCAAAATCCCTCCCTTCTACACATTCTGGCCACAATTTCCTCCAAGCAGAGTTCAAGGTCCTCTTAGTCACTCCCTCCCAAGCCTTACCTACAAGGTTTACACAATTGAGGATACTAAAGTGATCTTTCCAAAACTCTTCGGGACAATCGAGTGTCTGACGTCACTTCAAAGCACTTTTGAAACACTGCTTTGGTGTACAGTTTTTTGAAATTTGAAATAACTTGCTGGGCCCTGGCTGGGGA
>NW_026465937.1:0-13760 GCF_026875155.1 Cherax quadricarinatus
TTTTAAAATTTTTTTTTGGGGGTTTTTTTTTTTTTTTTTTTTTTTTTTTTTGTGGTAACGATGGTTATAGTGGTGTCGTTTTGTGTTGGTCTTTGGTGGTGGGTGGTGGGGTTTGGCGGCCGGCGGTGCTGTCGTTTGGGTTGTAATAGTAGTAATTCTGGGGACATGGATGGGATGGTGAAGAGAGAATGTATAAAATTTATTCATCTAACTGATCAAAGTTGCGATAGTTCACTATTACATGTTTTTTTTTTCCCAGATTATACACCCAGTGCTTGACAGAGAAGGGTAAAAGGGTTGATTTGACAGGCACAGTTATTTACGTACACATGGAAACCTCGGTGAGGGGAGTAGGACGGAGAAGAGAGAATGAGGGGAGAGTGAAACTCGAAAGGGAGGTAGGGGAGGTGAGAATGAGAGGAAAAGAAGGTTGTGGTTGGGGGAGAAGGTTTAGAGGGAGGGGAAAGTGAGAGGAAAAGGAAAGGAGAGAAGGGAGAAGAGAAGGACACGAAATAGAGAAAAGTGGATGGAAGAAATGAAAAGGGAGGGGGAGTGAGGAGGGAAAGAGAAAGAAGGAGAAAAATGGAAGAGGGGAAGGCTGAGTATGAGACTATAGGAAGAGAAGGAAAACGAAGAGAATGAAGGTGATGAATAGTTAATGAAAGTGGGGAGAGAGGCAATGGAAAAGTGAGAAAAGAAGAGAGAAAATGGAAACAGGGGGAAAAAGATAATGAAAGAAATAGAAGAGTGAGAAAAAGAAGGAATAGAGAATGAAAAGGACATTGAAAAAAGGAACGCAAAATAGCTTGGAAAGAAGAAAGGAAAATAGCAACGTGGAGGAAGAGGAAGAGGAGGAAAAAATATGGCCTAAATGGAAAACAAATATGAATTATTGGAAGAAAATATTATTGATATGCCTGAGGAAGCGCTAAACCCGTGGTGGTAATACAGTCATCTGGGAGAATGGGAGGAAATCAAGTTTAATTCAAGGAAGATGAGGGTAGTTCCAGTTCCAGGGAGCAAGAACCCTTCACCCCCTACTGAAGAAGTCAGAGAGAAATTTGAACTACATCAAAGTTGGCAAGCAATACTGGTATGTTAACGGTATCTGTTAACGGAAAGCTATCTGTTTGAGAAATAATCGGCGACTCGGAGCATTAAACGTGCTGATGGTGACGATGATGATGAAAACTACGATGATCATAATGAGAGTGACAGTGATTTAAATATCAATAATGCGAAGCAGGATAATTTGTTATACATAACTTTCTTGAAACACTGGAGGTTGATGGAGATTGATGACATTCTGGAGACTAAATCACAGAGAGAGAGAGAGAGAGAGAGAGAGAGAGAGAGAGAGAGAAGAGTGCTGGGACCATTGTTATTGAATGTCTACTTCAACGACCTTCTTCATCTCATCCCAGAATCCAATGCATATGCAGACGACTGTACACTGACATTCACTTATACAAGAGAAGAAATGCCAGCTGCTCTAAGCTACATCAATCACCAGCTAAGAGCTGTATCAGCTTGGGGAAATAGATGGCATGTAACATTTGCACCTGAGAAAACGCAAAATGATAGGTCTCTAGGCACCATGATGGTAATGCTGGTGCAGTAGTAAGGATGAATGAGAGGGTGTTGGCACCTGGAGAAGAAGTTGATATCCTTGGGGTGAAATTGACTCCAAACTAACCATGAAGAATCATGTTGTAAATCTTGTAAACAAGGCAGCCAGAAGCTTACAGCACATTCGCCGTATCTCGCATCTGCTTGACAGTTGGGGTTGCAAGATTCTGTATGAGGCATAAGTACGCTCACACCTTGAGTATGCTCCACTTTCTTGTTTGCCTGCCCCCCCCTCTCATCTGCGACTGCTTGACAGAGTAGAGAACAAAGCAAGACGTCTCATCTCTCGCCTGGACCTATCCTGGATAGATCGGTCATTTCAGCAGAGCCTTCAAGACAGGAGGGATGTGGGTGGCCTTACTGTCATGTACAAGGCCAATATTGACAAAGTACCACACTTGGATCCACTTCGAGGACAGCGTGAAACGAGCTTTTATGTCACAACACGGGCAGAAAGCAGCAACTTCACTCTGGCTGTACCCTTCTCCAGAACATCACTCCATCTGAGATCATATATACCCAGGATGACTCGAGTATGGAACGCATTCGTACAGCATAATGATATAAACGAGATAAAGTCAGTTGATCAAATGAAAATGCTGGCCCACAGATGGCTCCAACTTCATCCTGTTCCCTACTTGTATGTCTCATAACAATAAAAATGCTTTCAAATGAGGTGATGTTAGGTAACAGCTCTTAGCTTGCCAATAAAGTTAGGAATCCTTAACCTGTAAATAGCTTGTCAATAAAGCTAGGGATCCTTAACCTAACCTTGTCAAACCCTGTGTAAAAAAAAAAAATAAAAAAGAGAGAGAGAGAATAGAATGACACAAAAGAGTGAGATAGAATGACAAAAACACAGTCGGGGAACAAACTTAAAACTAAAAAGTACTACTCCAAAAAGGCTCATAGCACTAATGGAACTCAGTTCCTAAAAGCCGGGAAACATATTGAAAACTCGCAGAATATGTTGCCGAAGGTCGAGGCATCACGGATGGAAGAGCCACTTCAGATGGGGGAAAGTAATCACAAATCTAAATTATAAGAAAGAAGAAGAAAGAAAAAATGTAACTAAAGACATGATAAGCAGAAATATACCGGCGATTAATTTTGGCAAATGAACCGTCATCATCATTATCATCATCATCAATCATCATCAAATATCGTTATTATTATTATTTTAACCGAAATCTGTCAGCTACTCCAGTCAAACATTCTCCCGGAAGTTACTGGCCGAAATTCGCCTCCACCCTCACTCCCCCCCCCCACAACAAATCACATTCATACGAACATTCTTTGTAGATAGGAACACGTTCGGAACGTTCCGAATATATTATTTAGGCTGCTTTTCGCACGCCCCTGATGGTGAGAGAAAAATGTTGACTAATGATTCAAAACATTGTGAATGTATCCATTTATCTACAAAAATGTAATTGACATTACTCATATGTGGTGGTCTGTCTGTAGCTTCTCAGAGAAATTTTAACTGTATTAATATTGGCAGAATCACAGACAATATGTTAAGTAAAAGGATACAAATACAACTAACGGCTTGATAAAGCTCTTGGAGAGCGAAACGTTGCAACAGTAATATGTCACATTAGTTACATTTGTTTCCTTTTACTTAACAAATTTTAATTGAATGTTTGATGATAATAGTGATGATTGCGCTGTGAATGTAACTGTAATAATAATAATAATAATAATAATAATAATAATAATAATAATAAATAATAATAATAATAATAGTAATAATAATAATAATAATAATAATAATAATAATAATAATAATATAATAATAAATAATAATATAATAATAATAATAATAATAATAATAATAATAATTAAAATAATGATACTAGTAAAGGTGAAACAACGAGAGCACTTTTATACAACTTGGCAGAAACAGACTTATGATGAATGAAAGACAAGAGAGATGATTTTTTGCTTAACGTCGCTTCGTTCTGGGTGTAGCTCCACGAACTCGAAAGCTGTTCAATAACAGTCTTAATCTGCTCACGTGTTTTCCATTCAACGATAACAATAGCGACAGATAGGACAAAAGAAAGGATAACCTTATTATGATGGTGTTAGGGTAATGAACATGAATCAACTCAAATACCCGCATGAAGACAGAAAGATGATGGATTCTGTTGCTGGTCGAAATATTCAGCAATTATTTCTGCTTTTTTTTTTTTTATCATTCCATGAGGGATTTTGTGTTATTGATTGGAATGAATGTACGATTGGAAGAGCAGGCAGATTTTCACAAATGATATTGACATTGATAGTAATGATGAAGAGAAAGTAAAAACTGCAATAAATATAATAATAAAAATAATAATAATATAATAATAATAATAATAATAATAATAATAATAACAATAATAATAATAATAATAATAATAATAATAATTATCATTATAAAAGGATGATAGTAACAAAAAAGTAACAAAACTAGTAAAAATATAACAAATAAATAATAATATATATGATTATCTGTCTAAACGAATTATGTGTCGATAGTGAGATCTTAGCGAACTTATTTATATCACCTTCATATACATTGTATCTCACTGTACAGGATTATACATGTACGTGTATCTTGTACCCAACGCGCACACACACTACAGGTGAGACTGTTATTCGATTTCAATCCTTCCAGCCGGTCTGGACTTTCCTTCATTTGCATATGCAGTTTTTCCTCAGGATATGATCCGACAACGACCGACTTAAAACTAGGCACATATTTTATTTCCCAGTGAAGAGGGACAGATGTCAAGAGGCTTGCCTGTACGTTTCGCCTTGCCTTGAAATCGTAAAAAACTACGTTTTCTTCTGTTTTGTGCTCAAGAGTGGATACAATAGCGTTTAGCTGCTATTCAATTCAGACTACCTCTGTTATCCCTTTGAATCTCCATAACACAAAAGGCAATGAATTCAATAAGTTCAAGCTGGGAGATATGAGTAAGACGATGGTTATTATTATTATTATTATATTATAATCAAGGGGGAAGCGCTAAACCCGGAGGATTATACCATTTATCACATGATGGTAGATGTGATAAATGGTTTGAAAACCGACAAGTTGAAGATTGAGACACTTATGCAACATATGGGAATCTTTATTAAGAAAACGTTTCTCTACACAGTGGCTTCTTCAACCCAATACAAAGCAGAGAGGGGTAAGGAGACGAGGAGGTAGAGGTAATCAGTCCCTCAGCCTCGAATCAATATGAGTGATGGACAGAACACATCGATGCCAGGCTGAGGAACTGATTACCTCAAACTCCTCCTCTCCTTACCCCTCTCTGTGTGGAGAAACGTTTCCTTAATAAGGATTCCCATATGTTGCATAAGTGACCCACGAAATCGTAATGACACGATTGCAAACAAACCAGCTAGCCTGGTCCAGTGGCTAACGCGACGGTCTGGAGTTTTGAGACTCTCTGATCGCTGGTTCTATCCCCACCCGTGGTATGATTTTGCTGCACAAGTGTCTCAATCTTCACGATTTGGGATACATTTTGAAGTATTCCAAATGTGTTCAGTAGCTATAGCAACTTCAAAAGCATGTTTTGAACAGAGTTGGAGTTACTCTTACTTAGGAAATGTCATTCCTCTAGATAGCTTGTTATACCCAGGAGGGATTATAAAAATTATGAAAATATCTTCAAGGAAAATCGTTAGTTGGATCTGAGTCCTGGGAAATACAGTGCATGCATTCTGAAGAATGGGCGGAAATGTTGCAGGTCAGAGGAACATTAGAATTTAGGTGATGTCTGTGCTCTTCTGGCCAGCCAGCTAGTGAATGAATAATGGAGAATGTGTTTCACTCTTCTTGTCACCTTACCGTGGTGAAGGATGACCGATGTGGTTAAAAAAATCATATAAAATGAGAAAATATGTAAAAATCAATTGTTTACTGTATAAGTATTGGGATGTTAGGTGAGCATTAGAAATATAGTTTAAAGACAAGCAATAAAGAGACAATGTTAATTTTATACAACGTTTCACTCAAAATTGAACTTCATCAAGTCTTGTTGAATCTCAGTCGTGAGCAAAATTTCTCCTAAAATACTCTGTTTTGCACTGCGTATTTTTTATACTCACTTGTCGCGTTGCTTATCCATAAGGTCGGGAGGATGGAGGTGGGGAAGGGAAGGACTGCCTTATAATATACGTATCGATGTGAAGAGGGAGAGAGGTGAAGCCATTAAGTTGACACACAATAGTGGGAGCTTGGGACGTAGCGACTGTGAAGGTAGAGAGCTTGTGACGAAACGACAGTCAACATAGGGACAACGTGACGTAATAATAAAGAGCTAAAGGGATTTTTGATGTGAAGCAGCGATATGTAGGGACCCTTGGACTAACGACAGCGAACTTAGCAACCCCGCGATGTGACGATAGTGATAGAGAGGATAGTGAAAAAGGGACACTGCGAAGTGACAGTGAGCAAAGGGGCCTTGTGACGTGACAGTGAGCGAAGGGGCCTCGTGACGTGATGAGGTGGGCGGGGACGCTTATCAGCGGGATTACGCTGAGTCGAGTCGAGTCAATACCTGAGCTGAAGGTAGCCAGCCACGTCGACCCCAGTCACTTGGTAAGGGAAGACGTCGCGGCATCCTTAGAAAGAGAGCAAGCTAGAGAGAGAGAGAAAGAGAGAGAGAGCATGTATGAGGGAGTAATGTAAAAATAAAGTAGAGACATCATAGCTCACTGCCTTCTAATCTCTCCACTCTCGGTCTTCTAGCCCCTCCACTCACAGCCTTTTAACCCCCTCCACTCACAGCCTTTTATCCCCTCCACTCACGGCCTTCTAGCCCCTCCACTCACAGCTTTTAACCCCTCCACTCACGGCCTTCTAGCCCCTCCACTCACAGCCTTTTATCCCTCCACTCACGGCCTTCTAGCCCCTCCACTCACAGCCTTTTAAACCCCTCCATCACAGCCTTCTAGCCCCTCCACTCACAGCCTTCTAGCCCCTCCACTCACAGCCTTCTAGCCCTCCACTCACAGCCTTCTAGCCCCTCCACTCACAGCCTTCTAGCCCCTCCACTCACAGCCTTCTAGCCCCTCCACTCAACAGCCTTCTAGCCCCTCCACTCACAGCCTTCTAGCCCCTCCACTCACAGCCTTCTAGCCACTCCACTCCACCTTGTAATATTTTTGGTAAATTACCGAATATGTAAAGTAAAAAGGGCACAAAAAACTAAGCATTTTTTTTGGCAACGTTTCGTCTCCCGGGCTTTGTCAACCCCTTACAAAAATACAGGACAAGAGGGGATATAAAATTTCCCTCTTTTTTTTTTTTTCCCCCCCTTTTTTTTTTTTTTTCCCCTTTTTTTTTTTTTTTTTTTTTTTTTTTTTCCCCCCCTTTTCCCCCCCCCCCTTTTTTTTTTGGGCCCCCTTTTTTTTAAAAACCTTTTTTTTTTTTTTTTTTTTTTTTTCCCCCCCTTTTTTTTCCCCCCTTTTTTTTTTTTTTTTTTTTTTTTTTTTCCCCCCTTTTTCCCTCTCCCGTTTTTTTTTTCCCTTTTTTTTTTCCCCTTTTTTTCTCCTTTTTTTTCCCCCCCTCCCCCCCCCCCCCTTTTCCCCCCCTTTTTTTTTTTTTTTTTTTTTTTTTTTTTTTTTTTTTTTTTTTTTCCCCCCTTTTTTTTTTCCTTCCCTTTTTTTTCCCCCCCCCCCCCTTTTTTAAATTTTTTCCCCCCCTTTTTTTTCCCCTTCCCCTTTTTTTTTTAAAATTTTTTTTTTTTCCCCTTTTCCCCCTTTACCTTTTTTTTTTTTTCCCTTTTTTTTTTTTCCCCCCCCCCCTACGCCTCACCTTTACCCCCACCCCACCTTTACCTACTACGCTCTCCCCCTCCACCAAATTCTACCTTATTCCACTTCTGCCCCTTTACAGCCTTCTAGCCTCCACTCACACTTCTAGCCCCTCCACTCACTCTTCTACCTAAGCCTTGTTAATTGTAATACCGCTATGTGTAAATACCAAGTAAAATTCTTTTTTTTTCAACTTTGTCTCCAGACTTTTCCCCGTCCTAAACTCTTACACAAGGTATTTACTAACCCTCTTGTCTTTTTTTTTGTAACTCTTCAACTCTAGTCAAAGTTCCAATAAAATGTAATTATTGCACTTTTGTCCTTTTACTCACGGCCTTCTCCTTTTCATACATTCCCCCTTTCACTCACACATTCTATTCCCTCCACCTTTCACCTTTTTGCTTTCATCTAGTTCCCCCCCCTTTTCACTCACAGCTTTTACATGCTTCCATAGCTCTCACCTTCCCACACTTTTAACCCTCACCAAGCCTTTTTTTTTCCCCCTTTAAATAATCCCTCCCAAACCCTTTCTCCTTCCACCAAAGCTTTTCAAAAATTTCCATCCTTCTTTCATCCCCACCACTTTCTAAACCTCCACAAAGCCTTCTAACTTTCCACTTTAAATAAATCCATATCCTTTCCTTAACAAAATAAACATTAGAAAGTACCCTTTCTTTTATTTTAAAATAAAAATTAAAAAAATTTACCTAAATCTGAAAATACTTTTTAATTCTGGTATTAAATAGTTCCACAATATATTTAACCGGGTATGGGCGCTTAATTTAGTAATTAAGTTGTTTCATTTCAAAATGCAGTTAAACCTGGATATTAGGCGTTTATTTTAAAAACCTGGGAACTAGGGGAATATTTAGTTTAATTTTCAAGTGAAATGAGGAATAAAGAGAATAAATAGTTCATTTCCTATAAAGGAAGAAAAGAAAGGGATTATTAAACCATTATAGGGAAAAAGGTTTTTGGGGCAAATGACGGTGGAAAAAGATGGTGAGAATGAGGAGTGGGAGAAGAGGGAGGAGGAAAGAAAGGGATGAGGGAGAGAAGAGGGAAAAGTCGATTTGAAAAGAATAACGATTTGAAAGCAAACTAAGAAATTTCGGAAGAGATTTTTTTCCGTGGTTTTTCCCTGGCTGTGTATAGCATGCTGGTAATTGAAGTTTTTTGGGAATTTAAAAAAATGTTTTTTCCCCAAAATTACCGGTTTTCCTTCAAAATTTTTTCCCTATTTTAGCAGAATTTTACTTAAAATATAAAAATTGGGGATAAGAAAAAAAAAAAATCAAGCTAAGTCTAAAACACTGATATTAATTATGTAGGAGGCTGAGATTGTTCAGAAATTGACGTGCTGAAAAAGTTAAAATGCGAACGCAGTATTTTCAAGATTTGTACTCATCCCATCCTCCGATTATACTTTTTAAATCGGTTTTTGTAGTAGTAACCCGGATATTCAAAATAAATTTTAGATATTTTCAATTTTAATTATTTCTAATAGTATATATGCAGTGGATCCTCGGTGTTCGAGCAATTATATTTAGAATAAATTTAGCCAGTCTTTGAACTTTTTATGGAGTCTGAACACGCTGACCTTTTAAAATTCAATTGTAAAAAAAAAAAAAAAAAATTTACCCGAAAGCCGTTTTTCAAAAGTCTTTGAAGTGACCTCTGACACTGACCTAACTCTCAGAGACTTTTGGAAGAGTCACTTGAAAAAATCTTCAGTGAGTGAGGCCAATAATCAAAAACTGGGGAAATACCGTTTCAGACATCGAACTTTTCGCAGTTCGAACACCATCTAGGAACCATTTAAGATCAAACACCTGGGTTCTACTGTATATATATTATATATATATTATATATATAAAATATATATAATATATATATTTTATATATATATATTATATATATATATATATATATATTATAATATATATATATATATATATGTATATATATATATTTTTTATATATATATTATATATATATATTTTATATAATATATTTTATATAATATATATATATATATATAATATATTTTAATATATATATATATATATATATATATATTATATATATATATATATATATATAAAACATATATAGGATGGGGTCCACCTCTGGTGTAAATTTTTGGGACCCATAGCCTCGGAGAAGTTTGGGTAAAAAAAGGGTTCAAGGAAAAATATTTGGATTTCTTCCTAAGCCGTTTGAATATTCCACTTCCCCTACCACCCCATTTTTCATATTTATTTTTTTTTTGCTAATAGGAATATTTTATTACATAATATGGTACAGAAGATTTTAAGAGATACATTATTTATATAAAGGTGGAATATACGGTACATGTTGTTACGTGTGTATCACCGATTATAAGGCGAAAATCTCATCCAGCTACTCAGAGCTGGGGCGTGCGCCCAAAATACAGCAGGCATTACCCCTTTTAAACAGCCGCACTGAGCCGCTGGAACAGAAAACTAGCTGCCCTGAGATCCCTTGTTACCCTGATGAGTCTTTTTCCCAGCTCCCTTTTATATATATATGTATATATATATGTCGTGCCGAATAGGCAGAACTGCGATCTTGGCTTAAATAGCAACGCTCATCTTGCCCTATAGGACAAGTGAAAATTTGTGTATGGAATAATTTCGCCAAAAATCATTCTGAACCTAACGAAAAAAAATATATTTCACTGGTTTGTTTAGTATTAAATTATTGTAAACAAATCTAAAATATATTTCGTTGGGTTAGGTTAAAATAAATTGTTCTTGTTATAATAAAGGGTTTGGTAAGTTTTCTAAGATTCTTTTTTTTGCAAAATTATAAAATTTTTACTCAAAAAAAATTTAAAGAAAAAAATATATCTTTTAAAAGTAAAGAGAAAATTTTAAAAAGGGCTTTAAATTTTAAATGAGTTCTTGCTAATTGACCAGTTTTATATATTCGGCACGACATATATATATATATATATATATATATTATATATATATATAAAATATATATAATATATATATATATATATATATATATATAAAATATAGGGAGGTACCACCTCTAGAACTGTTATAGGGACCCTCATCCTCAGAGAAAATAATAAACTTGCTTCAGGAAAAAACCAATATTCTCCCTGAAGCTGTTTGAAATTTTCTCCTACCACCCCCTATTTAAATATATATATATATAATTTTTATATATTATATAAAATATATATATATATATATATATATATAAAATATATATATATAATATATATTTATATATATATATAAAATATATATATATATATATATATATAAATATATATATTATATATATATAAAATTTTAAAGACAAAATACATTGACAGAACATTCACAAAACTACGATACAAATAAAACAACATAGGGAACTCAGAGCTACATCTCGAATACTTCGTCCAGCTCCCCGCGGGGGGCCGCGTGCCCAGAATGCTGCAGGCATTTCCTCTCTGGATCGCAACACTGATCCCCTGGAAGAGGAAGCTGGTCGCCCTGTGGGCCTTTGTTTCTATGATGAGCTTTTCACCCAGCTCTATTAGGAACTTTAGAGCACACTTGCCCCATGCTCCCAAAGGGGCTCTGACCCTATTGGGGTGAAGTTATAGCAAGGGGGAAGGTCTTCATATTTGCGGATCTTCTGAGTCTCCCTGTGGCTGGCAGCTCCACCCCCTTCCACTACGGAGTATGGCAAGTAGGTGTCTGCCAATGTGGCGGCACATGTGTAGTCCCAGGCAATCTGCTTTCATCCTTCCAAAGTAGCATAGTGGCTCCATCAGGACGCTTTAGACTTCCGTCAGACCTCTGCACTTGGGGTTCCCGTTGAGCTGGGGCAACGGGCTGTGGCGAGGCTTCTCTTTATGATATCATTGACCCCTCAGCCTGGCAAATTTCCCCTTCTGCGTGTGACCAAGAGACCAGAAGTCCGAATTGATCAGCTGTCGCCCTGCCGAAAATACACTATGTTCAGTGGGGAGGGGACGGTAGGCGAAGAGCAACACCAATCCGAATGGCCTGTGGGTCTATCAGTCCCCAAGGAAAATTTGGGAACAGCAAACGGGGAAATCCCCTGAGTGGGTGCCTTCACTCCCAGGAGACGACTTTGTCCTTTCCAGGCTTGGAGAGCATTGTGTTGGCGTTTTTTTTCCATATGGGTTTGTCCCAGGGGGGAGTTTGGTTCTTTGGGGGAGGGCTACTGGGGAATCTGTAAGGGTGTCCCACCGAATCGCTGTTTCGAAAAACCGGGGTCTGGCTCCTACCATTCTCTCAAGCGTTCGGGAAAATCTTTTTGACTAAAGCACGGGAAGCCAAAAGAAGACAAAAAGCAGGTAAACAACATGCGTTGCTTTGCGCCCCCCCATACCTCCCGTCGTACTGGAGGGTTCCTGATCCCATTGGATCCTCTAGTGACGGGTTCAGTGCCCAAAGGTTGCCCTCAGGTGTGCGTCATATTCGTCGATTGTTGGGGTTGTCAAAAGAGGGTGACACCTGGGGAAAGTAAGGGTCTTGGAATATAAAGGCCCTTGTGAGGGAAAAACAGACATCATGGGCATCAAATTGCTTTTTCTTCCTCCTTTTCCATCAGGCATTAAATTTTGCCTTGAGGACTGTGTCGATGGCCTGGTGACCCGCGGTGCCCCCAAGAGGGACTGTTGGTGGGTGGTAGTAGGATTCGGGGAGTTTTCTTCCACAGATTGATTATTTCCTGGTTTGCTGTGATGATTTCACATTGGGGGGTTTGGAGGATGATCCCAATCTTCCCCCTGTGTTTTCACCAGTTGTAGGTCTCCTACCAGGGACTCTTCGTACCTCCAATGCCATCATCCAGGTACCAGTATAGGGCTCGCTGCTTAGGGGAATTTTAGTTCCTTTAATATATTAAATATAAAAATATATTATATATAATTATAAAAATTATATATATATATATAAATATATATAATATAATAAATAATATATATATATAAAAACTTTAAAAATAAAGATAATGCATTGTTTTTAGTTATGGAAGGGTAACTCAAAGACAGAAATGGGTTTTAGAATGCAACAGGTTTTCCCATCTCATGTTTACATGGGGGTGTTCAAAGGCCCCAGTGTTGCGTTCGACCAGAAAATCGAATTTGCCCAAGCTGTGAGGGTGTTTGTACCGCGCAAGGTACTACGTGCCCACACTACCCAAAGAAAGGAGGCGGAGACAGAAACGGAGGAGTAAAAATAAAAGGAAAGAAACCCTGAAAAGGGGAAATGCCGGGGGGAAGAGAGAATTTAGGGGGAAATGTGAAAAAAAAAACAGAAAAGGTGGGGATAAAATTCCCCTCTTAGGAAAAATAAAATGGATATCCCCTCGTTAGAGAAAAATTTCAAAAACTGTAATATTTCTAATAATTTTAAGTTACACAATAAGAATCGCAACAATAAAAACCTTTTTCGTGACGAAAAAGTTTTATTTTTCGATGTTTCCCCAAGCAAAACTCGCCAATTGGTGAGTTTTTCCTAAAGCAAGAAGCAAAGTAAAACAAGAGTCATCTTCCCTTTTTCCATTTGGCCCCCGAAAAAAAATATTGTAGAAACGGCAATCATTAAACAGAAAGCATCATATAAAAAGTAATGGGGGGTTGTTCAATTTTTTATGCTTTTTTTTGTTTAACAATAGACGCGTCAAAAATTGGGCTCTTTCGAATGCATTGGGGGCGTCTTAAATGTTATGCCCCACCGAAGGTTAGGGCTTTTTTTTCCTTCTGTTTGAAAGGGTTTAACCAAGTTTTTCCTCAGAAATTGTGGGGGAATGACGTGGGGTCTTCCTTGTAATTCAGCCTCCTTTTTTATATGAGTATATTTTAATGAGCCACGTTTGCTTTTTATAACTTCACAGCCCCCCCTAAAAACGGTCCCGTTTTCTCGTCCCTTTCAAAGGAACCCCTTTTCTCGATATGGGTTTTTCCCTAGATAATTGCCCAAGATTCTATAACACTGGGAATAAAATTAGAATTAAAATTTCCCATACCATAGTGGACTGACCGAATTTTGATAATTTTCGCGTTTTGTTTCGTTTTTAAACTACAGTTACAATATCTGTGGAAATTTTTTTGGGTCCAAAAGTTCCACCTTTTGATCCCGCATGAGCGCGGTCTCTGAGCCGAGGAAATTTAAAAAAAAAAAAGCAAGGATTTTGGGGGGAAAAAAATTAATTATGATTTTTCCTTAGGGAAGGAAGGAGGACAATAAAAAAAAAGAAAGGGGAAATTGAAGAGTTTTGACCAAGACCCAAAATAGAAATAAACCAAA
>NW_026465938.1:0-14568 GCF_026875155.1 Cherax quadricarinatus
TAAAGTTGGCGCCCTATTTTTGGGTTTGCGGGGGTCGATTCATTGCCCACGCCCCACCTTTTCACTGGCCTGGCCACTTCAGTCACATTCCCGCTTTGTGAGCTTAACAAACCCTCTTCTTAAACCCCTATGTAGGGGGTCCCCCTCCACTACATGCTTTCCTTCTGAAAATTGTGAATAAAAAATACTTCCTAACACCCCTGGGTTCTTTGGAGTCTTCAACTTTCTTAGTTTCCTTAAATGCTTGGCTAGGTGGGGTTCCAAATGGTGCGCTATTTAAATAGGGGCCCTAACGGCACGTGTACTTGTCCTGAACGATTCCTTATTTAGATTCGGATTGTGTTCTTAGGTTTGCTAGGCACCATATGCTGAAGCAGTTTTTTGGGTTTGTGCATTTCAGGAGATGTGCCTGGTGTTATGCACCCCAATACCCTTTTCCTTTTGAGGTTTATAGACTTTTGCCTTGACTGAACTCTTTTTGTGGTCTTCTTTGCCCTTCCCCAATTTCATGACTTTGACTTGGGGGGGTTAACCCCAGGACCGTTCGGGCCCAGGCATGCGTCTTTCAGTCTCTTTGAGTCTGCCGGTCTCGTCGTTTTTAATTTTCCATCAATTTCACTTAATGCAAACAGGGACTTTTTGGTTTCCCATTCCTTCCGTCAAGTCGTTCAAAATCTGAAACAGCACGGGGCCAAAGATATTCCTGTGGCTCCCCGGTCGTTAAGGAACTCTGACACCTCCCTGGCCATGATCGTTGTTGCCTTCCTGACAGGTATTCCCTGATCATTGTAGTCCCTTCCTTTTTCCCTTGCCGGTCCCCCAGTTTTGCGAATGTTTCAAACCCTTCTTACAGCCAGGAAAAACATTACCCCCCCTCTTCCTTGTTTTTCGCCGTCCCCTGTCATAGAACTCAGGCTTTTGTGACCGGTTTTCCCCACCCCTAAAAACCATGCAGTGTTGTTGAAAAGTTCATTTTTTTCCTAATGCTCCACCATTTCTGACAGCTTTTTCCATGCTTTGCATACTATAACGTGAGTGAATGGTCTGTAGTTTAAGGGGCTTGGGGTCGTCCCCTTTTTTTTAAAATTGGAATACATTTGCTGTTTCCTATTTCCGGACCCCCCCTTTTTCGTAGATGTGTAAGTATTTTTTGTGGTAAAATGCACCCTGCTCCCTCTCTTAGGACCCAGGGGAGAATTTTATCCGGCCCTTTTTCCCTTTGAGGTATCTTCTCTTTTAGGTTCTTCACTTCTTCCTCAGTTGATTATTGTGTCCAATCTTGATGGTGTCCCCCACCTTTCCTTTTTGGAGGCCCTTTTGTCTCCCCTTAAACTTATTTGAAACTTGTTGAGCTCCCAATAATTTTTGGTCGTTTTTTGTGACCCCCCCCCCCCCCCCGTCCTTCCTTCCCCACCTTTACCTGGGCTTTTAATGTTTTTTTTCCCTTTGTGGCTGTACAAAAGGTTTGGGTCAGATTTGGGTTTTGCTATTCTTTTCATACTGCCTTTGGGCCTCCATCTTACCCGGGGCTATTGATTTTGGCTCTTTTCGACTGGTCCCCGTATTTCCCGGGGCTTTTGCCCTTTTATGCCTCTTCCATTTCCCAACACCTTGATTTTGGGCCCCCCCAGCTATCCTGGTTTTTCATTATTCCTTTACCCTTGGTACAAAAATTTTTCTCCTTTTTTATTTTTTGTCATTATTCCCTCATCTTGTCCACTGTCTCCCGCCCGTTCTTTGTTTTCTGAAAAGGTTAGGAAAATTTTTTCATGCTTTAAAAGGGCCCCTTTCTTTTAGTTTGGCTTTACCCGTCCGGGCCCCTTTCCCGCTTTCCCCTTCCCCCTTGTAAATCATTTGTATTCAAAGCATAAAAACCACATGATCACTGGCCCCCGGGGGCTTTCTATGGATGTCCTGAAATCTGCACTATCAAGGGAATTTCTAGGTTCAATCTGCTATTCTTCCCCTCTCTTGGTATGTCATTTGGTTTTGGGACATGAGGTTTTCCAGTACCCCCTTTTTCATTTAGCTCTAGGTTTCTGGCCCCGGTGGTCCAAGCCTTCCATTAATTTTCCCTTTGGTTTAACCCCTGCGCAGCTTTGCCCGCTATATGAAACCTGGCCACCTAACCTTTTGTCAACCATCCACTCTATTATCCATTACTCTTTCCTTGGCCTCCCCCTTTTCAAGGTGGGGTTTTATTACTGCAATCATTCCCTTTGGGGCCTCCAGACCCGAAGCTTAGTTCTATTAATCTCTTTCTTTCATTGTCTCCTCTCTCGTTCTCAAACCATCGGTTTTTTGATCGCAGTGCCATCCTCAACCTTCTCTTTCCCCTTTTTCTTTCCTCAGGGTTCGGAAACCTGTTTTTAAGGTGGCAAAAGTTATCAACCCTGTGAATTTGGTTTCTGTGAGGGCTATGATGTCCGGTAATGCCTTTTTGAATCTTTCGTGCCACTCCTCCCCACTTATTATTCCATCAGCGTTGGTGTACCATACCTTCAGTTTCCTCTCTAACACTGTGTTTTGGTGGGTCTGTGAGGGTGGGAGAGCTGGTGGTGTATTTTGGGGTTCTACACCGTACAGTGCAGTGGGGGCTGTGAGTGTGGATTGTGGTCCATGTTGGGATAGCATGGTTGGTTGTGGAGTTCTGGGAGTGGTTCTGTATGTGCTTGCACTTGTTGCTCTGCCCTGCTTTGGTTGTCCTCAGCTGATTCTGTCCTTGCCTCTCCTCCTAGCTTCTTTCACGTTTGCGTCCTCTTCCTCAGCTGCTGTCATTCTGTTTTAGTTCTGTCTCAGTCTAGGAACACCCTATTGTATGCTGCCCAGTCCTCCAACCTTGGTTTCTCTTGGAGGATCCTGTTTCACATTGTGTCTGTCAACATCGTCGGTCATTTTCTCCCCTTCAAATATCCCCCTATTATCTGAAAATTTACTATCTCAGGCATTTCCTCTTCACCTGTTTCTTTGATGATGTTCTCAATCTCCTGCCTTTCTGCCTGCCATTTTTCAGTATGTGTCCTACCCTCACTCTCCTGAAGCCCATGAATAAACATGACTTCGCCCTCTCCTTCTCCATTTCCCTTTTCCTCTGTGTCTTTGGTTCCTGTCTGTACATGGCCATTTTCTCCCTTATTTTCCCCTCTAGTTCTTGGTGGCATGTTTGGGCCTCTGCATATGACCTGTCCTCCTCACCACTCACACCCAGCTGCTCTCCCCCTTCATTCTTTGGCCCTGCTTTTGGGTTGGCTGAAAGGGCCTTATTGTGTTATGTCTCCTTCCTTCCTTCCCATTGAGCCCCTCATTCAGAAGGGTTGTACCAGCTTCAGTTGATGTGCCTCCTCTGGTCAAAACCCCGGTAGCTCGCTTCAGCCTATTTACCTCATCTTCTAGGACCCTTATCCTTGCTACTGCAGCTTCGAGTTAGGACTCACAATTCTTCTTCTCCTCTCTCCAACCTCTTTTCCAATTTCACAGAAAACTGTGTCTCAATTTTTGCAGAAAGCTCTTCTAGTTTTCTCTCCAACTGTTGTTCCATCCTTTTGCATTGCTCTTCCATCAATTCTTCCTTACCAGAACTATTCCCCACTGATACCCGGGATCCTAGAGTCCCCCTCTAAGCAAATATTTTTTTTCTTGAGGGAAATGGTGGCAGAAGGGAGGAAGGGAAAGAGTGGTGGGATGGGGGGAGGGGGAGAAAAAAGTGAGAGAGGGGGTAGGGGGTGAGGGGGAATGCCTGAGTGGGTGGAGTGGAAGGGAGAGACAGAGAGAATGGTAGGTAGGTGGGTGTGGGTAGGGGGGTAAGAGGGAATGCCTGAGTGGGTGGAGTGGGAGAGGGAGAGAGTGAGAGTGAGAGAGAGAGAGAGAGAGAGAGGGGAGAGGGGAGAGAAAAGGAGAGAGAGAGAGAGGGGAAGAGAGGGAGAGAGAGAGAGAGAGAGGGGAGAGGGGGAGAGAGAGTGGGGAAGAGAGAGAGGGGCCCAGGTAGGAGGTGGAAGAGAAGGAGAGAAGGAGGGGAAAGGGGAAAAGGGGGAAGAGGGGGAGAGAGAGGGGGAGAGGGGAGAGAGAGAGAGGAGAGAGAGAGACCAAATTGTCAAAGTCCCACACTTAATCCACTCCGGGGAAACACAGGGAAGCAACCCTTTTTATCCCACAAGACGGG
This sequence comes from Cherax quadricarinatus, assembly GCF_026875155.1. NCBI lineage: Eukaryota > Metazoa > Arthropoda > Malacostraca > Decapoda > Parastacidae > Cherax > Cherax quadricarinatus. The sequence continues at coordinate 4,160 of NW_026465938.1, forward strand.
CAGCCAACAGAAAACTTCACTCTGGCTGTACCCTTCTCCAAAAACACCCTTTTCCTTGAGATCTTTTTCCCGGGGGATGCCCTCGGGGCTGGAACACATTTGCACGGGCCATTTTGAATTTAAAACGAGAAAAAGTCAGTTGATCAAATGAAAATTTCGGGCCCCACAGTTTGACTCCAACTTCTCCTTTTTTCCCTATTTTGTATTTTTTGGGGAAATGGTTTTTCCAACAAAAGAATAATTTTAAATAAAAATATGGGGAACATTTAGTGATAAAAGACAGAAAAATCGTCTACAAAACCCGCCCAGAGACAGGTCTTGAAAAGCTGTCAAAAGGGGTCTTCTCTCAACCCCGCTGTCAAGATTTTTAATTTTTGTAAAAATTAAAAATTTAAACCCCCCTGGGGGGGTTTTTATGTCAGCTTTTTTTCCTTCACTAAAATTGGCGACCCCTTACTTGTGTAGATAAAAAGGTTTCCGGGACCTTATTTGCCAAACTATAGGTTGTTTTCAAACTCCTTGCGACTCAAAAAAATTTGCGCGGGCCCCCTTTTACAAACAAAAAATTCTTGAGCTAGGGTGTTTTTTGCACACCTTCGACAGATATCGGTGACTTGAGGGAAAGGGAAAAGTTTCTTGGATGCCCCACGTCTTTTTTTGTCAAAGGAAATCGCACCTGGTACACTATGTTCCACAAGTTTTTGTCTTTATTTTTCCAAAATCTTATAAACTAAAGAAGCTGATCACACTTCTCTTAAGTGTTTTTGTGTTTTTTTGAGACATTTTTTCCCCTTTAACGCACAGATCGTTCTTTGTTGGTTATCCTGGCGTATGTGTCACTCGCAGTAAAGTCAAAAGTAATCTGAACACGCCACAGCCCCCCAGGGCCCGTTACCTCCCCTTTTAACAAACAAAAAGCGGGAAATAGACTTTTTTTCCTTGCCACTTCCTCGATGAAGCAAAGCAGAATTTTTTTAAATTTTTGTTCTTAAGATAGACAACAATGTCCATTTATTTTACATGGAAAATAAAGGGGGGGGCAGGTTTTTCCCTTAATTGCCCTGCTAAAGTAAGGATGTACTGCCCTTTTATTAACTACCCCTTTCCCAACACGGACCGCATGGGGGCGTCGAGCCACGTCACTTTCAAGGTACGCATCGGGGGTTCAATTACTAGCTGTGCAGAAAACAAAAAATTTTTGCCCCTTCTGGAGGGCGGGGCCCCTCAGGGCAAAGGGGGGCCCAAAAGGGGGGTTTGATACCCACCCCGGGGGAAAAAATTTCTCCACACGGGGGGGCAAAAGGGATTTTTAACTGCGGGGAAAATTTATTTCACTTAACTTTAAATTTTAAATTTTTCCACTCGCCACCACTGCTGCTTGTCTTTTTGAACCCTTTTTGTTGTGTGGTTTTCTGGAGAACCCATTTTTTTTTGTTTTCTACCTGTGAAATTCTCAAACGGTACTAGTTTATTTTTTGTCTGCTTATTCACTACACCTTTGTTTAAAAACATCAACTGCCCCTAAAGTTTCCCCATTTACATCGGGATATATGGTCAAAATTTTTCCCAAGGGGCCTTGGGCCCTTTCGGGCCCATCATTGTCGAAAATTTCACTATGCACCGGGGTCTTAAGGACTTATGTTTTTCATTAAACCCGCTCATAGAGTGTTCTCTCAATGGGTAGTTAGTCTTCTCGCCAAATTTTCCCCCCAAAGGGTTAAATATTTTTATTAAGGTGTTTGAATTTACGTCTGAGTTGCTCAGGTTCGAATTAAAAGGGGATCCTCTTAAATTCCTTTATCATTCAGGGGAGGAAAAAGGTTTTCGGCCTTTTTGCCATGGAGTAAATAGAGGGAAATTAAAACAATTCAAAATTTTTGTCCAATCACCCTTTAATTTTAATTTTGAGGTCTTTTGGGTTAACTCTATTTTTTTTTTCAGCCCCCAACGGTTTCGAATTCTTCAAAATTCTTTTCTCTGACGATGAAGAGTTTTCCTTAAACAACTTTTACAATACCGATCATTCTTTCAAAAAAAATTTTCCCCCGGGTCCCCATGGAGTTTTAGGAGGAATGTATCTCCAACGACAACTGCGCTGATTCACATCTTTTTAAAAACTTTTGTTGATCAAAAATCTTGCTTATTTAAGCAGCCACAAAAAAGTTGTTGCTTTTCTGAAATAAATCTTCTGGGACATTCCCTTCTGGCTGAAAACCCTTTCTGAATAATTTGATAAAGGTTTCAGCAGCCTGTCATGGCTACTTCTGATTATTTGCTTATTGTACACAAGTAAAACAAACAGATTTTCCCCTTTGATGGGAATTTTGTAACTGTTTTGGTTAAAATTTTTTGGTCCAGTGTAATCTACCCCTTTTCCCTAAAAGGAGTGATAGGGACAAACCTTTCAGAGGGAAAAGGGAGGGGAAATTTGGATACTGACATTTTCCCGCATATCGTGTGACGACGGAATACAGCCCTTTATTTTTTTGGTTTACACTTTGTCGACCTTGGGGTATCCAGTAATTTGTCGTATATGAAAAAGTGTGCAGCTACCCCACCATAAAAACAATTTTACGTGGGTTTTGCCCCAATAAATTTTGGGTTACCCAAAAGATTTTTGGGGGATAAATATTGGATTTTGGCTTTTTTAGGTATGAAAAGAATTATGAATTTTTCCCTTGGGACTTTCCCTAAAATTCCTTTCTAGTCGAGAAAAAGCCTAAAGGGAATTTAATCATAAAACAGGTTTTTTTGGGGATTTATCCCGGTTTCCGGGAAATTTTATTCTGTAGAGAAAAAACAAGCTTTTCCAGATTTAAGGGGTTAAAAGTTATTCTTTAATCGGTTTTTTTTCCCTTTTAAACCAAAATTTAAAGCCAAGAGTTTTAAACTTTTAAAAGATTTTAAACCCAAACATGAGTATTTTTAGACCCTTCAATGACTATTTCTGTTGTGTCTGCAGTATTTACAAAAAACTTATTTTTTGCTGTGTTAAAGGGAAAGGAGGGTTTCTTCTGGCTTTTTGGGAGTTTTTTTGTGAGGCCAGTTATTTTCATTAGAGGGGCCATTTCCCGGGTCCGTGGAGCCATAATTTATTACCCAAAAATTTTCTTGAGGGGGAAAACCCAGTGACAACTTGTCACTGGATTCTCTTGGGTTTGGGAGTGGAAAAAGAGAAAAATCTCCCTGCTTCTCTTTTTTTTTCTGCTATTTCGGGTTCTTCCAAAGCCCCTTTTTACCCCCTTATATTTTTTAAAACCCGGGAGAACTGCTTCATTATCATTCCAGATCACGGTTTTTTCTTTAGTGAGATGTTTCAAGTACTTTGTGCTGCCCATTCCCAAATTGGGGTTACTTTCGACCTTAAAGGGGGGCTCCCCCCTGGCCTTTTGAAGAAATTTATGTATTTCCCCTTCAGCTTTTACTCATGTAAGCAACAGCGCCAAAAAACCTCTGGTTGACGCATCACGGGAAAAATTTGAAATTTGTGAAATTTTTTTTATTCCCCCCGCCCCTTTTTGTCTGGGAAATGTAATTTGTTTAAATTTGCTTAAACCCCTTTGGGAAATTTCACCCCATGTTTTGCCCCATTTCTAGAGGCAATTTTTCTATCCCACCCAAATTTTGAGTTTCCATGCATCTTGCATAAGTTTTTACCCTTTTATGGAAATTTTGGGGTGAGACGAGTCCTAGGGGAAAATCAAAACATTGTGTTTACCTCTGACATTTAACAAACTTTTTGGTGAGTGTACTCATGATTTATTGTTTATCTTTTTGAGACCCCAAAGTATCTTCCTGTGTTTTTTCCAAATTTAATTTCCCCACATATTTTTTGCAATAGGAATTTCAGTTTTCCGGGAAATCTTCCTTGAGGGGGCCCCTTAATTGCTTTAAAATTATTTTTTCCACATCCTTAGAGGAAATTTTTGTTTCTTTCATCTCCTTTGGGTTAGTTTTCTCTTTTTAAAAAGGATTTAAAATTTCCCCCCTTTTTAAATTCAAGTACCTTGAAATTTTTCCAAATTTAGAAAGTTTTTTTTTAAAGTTTCTTTGAAGGGATTTTCCCAGATTTCTTCAAAATGAAATTTTAGAGTACTTTTTGTAAGAATGGAGAGGTTTTTTCACCAAATAAACTGATTTGAAACGAAAAGTTTTAAAACAGGCTTTGGGGATCAGGGGGATTTTCACCCAACAAAAAGGGATATAATTTTCTTTCTATTTTTTGGGTATTCCACTCTTAAAAAAGCTTTGAAATTTTTGCCGGGGAGGAAGGGGTTTGGGTTCAAAATTTTTTTTTTTAAGCACGTCTCCAAGCTTCTCGTTAGGGGGTCCGGTCCGGGACATTTTTTTAAGTTCCCAAACCATCTTTTTTGCACGTGCTCTGCAATTATATACAACACGTAGTGGGAAGTGGTTTCAAAATTTTTTTCTGATTTTCCATGGTGCGGGAAAGAAAGGGAGCGTTTGCCCTTCAACTTATTTTTCAAAAAAATTTCCCCTAAAATGAATTTTATTGCCCCAACTTTTTCTTGTAGATATTATCAAAAGACGGGGGCCATTAGCCCTGGATTTTTCCCTGAGCTCTTGTTTTTGTGTTTTAAATTTGCCCCAAAACCCATGGGGAAATTGTTAGGCAGATGTAGGGGAAATTTTTTTTTCCATGGTAATCAACCCCTTTTTACTGCCCATCTTTTTTTTTTACAGGGCCCAAAATTTTGGGTTTTATAAAGTCTGGGACTCTTTGGGCTTGGTTTTTTTACATCAATCCCTTTTGCTTAAAAACCCACAATTTATCAACGGGTTTTCTTTCATTTCTTCCAAAAGGGAAAATTTTTGCTGTGGTACATGATCGGCGGTTATTCCGAAACTATTCTTTTTCCCAAAATGAATCAATATCAGCTTTTTTCCCCATTTTGAGAGGGAATGGGCCCATATCATGGGGCCCTCCTCTTTTTTCCCAGCAAGTGAACACATGTTTTTTACTTTATTTTCCCACAAAACATTGATTTTTAAATCATTTTCCAATGTTTAAAATTAAATTTGGGAAACTAATTGTGTCCGTCTGTATGTCGGGGGACGGCTAACTTGCCTTAGCTGCTTTCATGCTGCAACTTTTTCTTTTAACCCCCTGGACGCACAGATTTAAAGGCAAATCATCTACTACCACAGTTTTTACTGTCTTTTTCTTTTTCCCTTTGTCCTTTATGTTTTGGTTTGGCCCATTTGTTTTTTAAACCAAAAAGTGGAAAAACCCATATCAAAATGTTTTTTTTTGGCATAGGGGTTTTTTAAATTTCAGTTTTCCAAATTTGTTCTTCTTATAAAGGGGCCTTTGTGAGCCTTGATAAATAATGTTGGCACTGGGTTTTGTGTAATTTTTTTGATAACTAAAAAATTTTTCAAAGCTCCCGGGATCATTGCTTTAAATTATTTTCTCCCTTTTAATCCCTGTTGCTTGTTCACTTCCTGATTCTGTGGAAGTTTGCCTGCTGTTCAGAAAAAGTATTTGGCAAAAAATTGCGTTTGGGGCATACCCTTGCTTTTAAAAACAACTTTTTCAGAGAGATTTTCCTCCCTTGTGTTCACCTAACACTTAAATCCCAACCTTTTCAGCTATAACCCGTTGGGTTTTCGTGCCCCCATTTATGTGTATTGAATACTTTTCTTGTCCCAATGGTTTTCCCTCACAAAGTACACATTTTGGGTACGTTTTTTGTGTGAAGTTTTTTTTATTGTCTGTTGGATCAAAAACTTGATAAATGCCTATATGGGATTTTCTTTTGGGGGTTTTTGTTGGGGGTAGGGATACTTTTAAAATTTTTACTGAGTTGGGGGGTTTTTTTATCCCCTGGAATTTTTGGGTTCTTCATCTTTTCCCCGCGGTTGTATGCATGGGAAAAATTGTTTGTAAACCCTTGCTAATTTCTTCACAAATGGGAAAAGGGTTTTTTGAACTAATTTTTAAAACGTTTAAAAGTTTGTGGTGAAAAACTTATCTTGTTCAATTTCCACTGACAAAACCCTTTACATTGTCTTAGGTCATATTTTTGCACCCAGAGTTTTGGACTAAATTTACCAAAGTGATTCCCAAATGCCCGTAGCTGAAAAACAATGTTTTGGGGGGCTTCAAGGGGTTTTTTTTTAAGACTGATGTCTAACTCTGTTCCTTGTCGCATCGAAGTAATTGTCTGCTTTAAAACCGTAAGGGTATTTGATAATTACCTTTAAACCCCCGGAAAAGACTTTTAAACTTCATAGGGGGTTTTCCCTTTACAAGAATTTTTGATAATTGAACTTTTGCAATCTCATCTATTCAGTTCGTGAATTTTCTATGGTTTTTAAAACCAATAATTATTCTTTTTATAATTATGGGCCTTGGAAAAAAGGTTATGACAAAGTTGGTTTTTGTTGGGGAAAATGAAATTGTTGTTGTTACAGGTTTTAACGGGGGGTTTGAAACCCCTAGTTACGGTTGGTCTCTGTGACAGGGGTTTTTGGGGGCAGATAGCCTGTAATCCTGTCCACCATAAATTTTTGATTACTAAAAGTATCCAAAAAAATTTTTTTTTTTAAACCTCTATGGATCGATTCAAAATTTATTTTTTATAATGTGTATTGTTTTGAAATTTAAATTTTTTCCAACGTTTGTGTAAGTAATTCAAAAATTTTACCCAAAGATCATTTAAAATTTTTATGTTTTTTTTCTTGAGCTTTCCATAAAAGACGAAATTTTGATTTTTTAATTTTTGTAATTTAGTCTGTAAGACGGGAAAAAGAGTTTTTTCAAACAATTTTTTAAGGCCCCTTTTTAAAGGTATATTTAAAATTTAGCACCACCCCTTAGGTGTTTTTAAAAAAAAACCTTTTATGCTTAAACGCTGGTTTTTTTTTAGGGTTAAATCCCCGCAATAATCGGTCAGAAAAAAAACTGACCCCCTAAGCTTAACCTCAGGGTCCCAAAGACCATGAAGGGACACCCTACAAAGTGGCTGATGTTTTGGCTTGAGTTTGCTGTGTCAGCCTGACCACGGGGATTAAAAAATAAATTTAAAGATTTTATTAAATTTTATTCACATACACTATTTAAATTTTCACTGTATAACTGTAAATCACACTGAATAAATTCTTACACATATATAAATTTTCACTGTTAATTTGTTTTTGAAAAACTTACACTTTATTTTTTTTTTTCCTTTTAAAAAACAGGTAGTTCTAAAAAGAAAAAAAACTTTAACACAATATTTTCTAATTTTGTCTATTTAAAAATTATAAACACTCTTGTATAAAACAACCCCGACAAAAACCCAACATCCTTGGGGTTTTTGTCTTTTAAACAGCACTTCTTCGAGCTTGGAGCAGGGGGTGGGAGGGTGCCATCCCCCCTTTTTTTGGGTTTGGGTTTAAACCACCCCCGCCCCGTTTTCCCTTTTGGGGGAACGCCCGGGGGGGAGCGAATGTTTTCTTTTGGCTTGCCCATTTTTTGTGATTTTTGGGCTGGAGGGGGCTCATACTGATTTAAATTGTAAACACTTGTTTTAAAAAGCTTTTTTCGTAAAGGCCTTGGCTCGTAGGTTTTTTTGGGACACTGTAGTAACCCCATTTTTTTTGGACCCGTGTGGCCTTTTTTTCCGGGTTTGAGGAAAGGCCCAAAAATGTTGGGGGAAAAAGGCTTTACCAACTAAGATTTTTAAATTTTTTAAAAAAAAAATTTTTGGGAACCTTAGCTGATAAAAAAACGCAAATCGTCTACAAAAAGGCCCCCCCCTGCAACAAGGTCTTGAAAAGCTGTCGAAGTCATCTCTCAAAAGGGCTTTTCAAGGGGTTTAAATTTTTAAGATTTTAAAATTACAAACCCAGGGGGGTTATGCAGCATATTTCCCTTCACTGATGGGTGACAAAATTACTTTTTGTGGACTCAAAGGGTTTTCCCCCCCTTAAAAAGCCCATTATAGGTTATTACAAACGCCTTGCCCACCCCAAGAACCCGCGCAGGGGCCCCCAAAACTACAAAAAATTCCCCAAAGGTGGCTAGGGGGTTCTTCACACCCTTTGACAGATATCGGTTTCCCTTTATAGGGAAAATGAAGTGGGCCTTGGATGTCCAGTTTTTCCATTAAATTAGGGAAAACGCACCCCTGGTACACTATGTTCCAAAAAGAATTTTTCTTTATTGTTTTACAATCTTATCACTAAAGAAGCTGATCACACTTCTCTTAAGGGGGTTTATTGTGTTTTTTTTGAAAACACTTTGGGTTTACCCCTAAAGCCAATTTGTTCTTTGTTGGGTTTCCTTTGGGGTTTAGTGTCACTCTCCCTAGAGTCAAAAGTAATCTGAACACGCCCCAGGCCCCCCGCCCCTTTTCTGCCCCTTTCACCAAAAGGGAAAAACTGACCTTTGTACTTTTGCTTCCCTTTCCCTTCCTCGGGTGAAGAAAGCGAATGTTTTTAAAACCCTTTCTGTCTTAAGCATAGAAAAACAATGTCCACTATCTTTACTATGGTAATAAGTGGGAGCAGGGAAATTTTCCCCTTAAATTTTTCCCCGCTAAAGTAAGAGAGTACTGTTCATATTAACACACTTTGCAACCAGGACCGGGAGGGCGCGGGCCACGTCACATAATGGTACTGGGATCTGGGGTCAAAATTTCTCGTGTAGCAGTTTAAAAAAAATATTGCCCCTTCTGGAGGGCTGGGGCCCCTTTAGGGGCTGAAAGGGGGTTTAAGGGGGTGATACCCCCCTCCTGGAGAAATTTTCTCCACATGTATTTTCATAAAAATAAAAATATTTGTATGTTCCATAACAAAAAAAAGCTTTAAAATGACAAATGTAGTTAACAGCTCTTAGTTTTGTCATTAATTTAGGAACCCTAAAACCTTAAAGCTTGCTAATAAAGCAGGTATCCTTGACCTAACCTTCCCAAAACTATGTGTAAAAGGAGAGAGAGAGAATGAGAAGAGGGGGGGTTGGGGTTAGGGGGTGGGGGGAATGCCACAGGGGGTAAGGGGGGGAAGGGGGGAAGAGAGACAGAGAGAGGGGTCATTATGGGGATTTTGGGGGTGAGGGGGAATGCCTGAGTGGTTGAGAGGGAGGAGAGGAGGAGAGAAGAGAAAAGGGGAAGAGAGAAAAAGAGTGCAGAAGTGTGTGGCACCCGTCCCCTCTGGTGTCAGGGGGCCCACAGTGTAGAGTGGTTGGTAGGTTGGAGGGGGTTGGGGTGAGGGGGGAATGCCAAGTGGGGGGAGTGGGGCTCTGTGGGCCAGAGTGGGGTTATGGGGGAGACTGTGAGAAAGGGAACCAAATAGTAACGCAAATAAAAATACAAACAATAAAAATTGCTAAAATTTCCCAATACTCAGCTTCCACAAGCATGAACATTGCCTGTGTATGTATTCCCTGGGTTTCCCGGGAGAGAGTTCCGGGTCACGCCCCCACGGCCAGGCTTTGCCCGGGCCCTCCTTGGGGATCAGACTTGATAACCGGGCTGTTACTCCTGCTGCACTCAATCGAACAACAACCACACCCGGGTGGTCAGGACCGACTTTGGGCTGGTCCATGCAGCTTGAAGTTTTTCCAGGGTTTATTGTTTAAACCCCCTTTTGTAGCCCGGGGGGGCAGTTTAGCAGTCTCGGGCCCCGACACTTATTGTGTTGTCTATTAAAGTGATGGGACCCCTGCTTTTCATTGGGGGGGTGTTTTTCGTCTTTCCAGTTCCCTTTTTCTTTTGTTTTTGGGGTGATTTTCGGTGCAAGTTTGGGACTAGTCCCTCTAGGTTTTCCAGGTGTATATAACATGTTCTCTCCCACCCGCGTTCCCGGGGAAAACAGGTTTAGGAACTTCAAGCCTCCCATAAATTTAGGTGTTTTATCTCCCCTATGCATGCCCGAGGTTTTTCTGTACTTTTTAGGTCGCAAATTTTACCTGCCTTTAAGGTGCTGTTAGTGTCACAATATTCCAGCCTGAAGAAAAAACGACCTGAAGATGTCATCATGGGGTTGGCATTTTTAGTTTTTTAAGGTTCTCTTACCATCCGTCACTTTTTTAGCAATCGATTGATACAATGTTAGGTTTTGAAGGTGGGGGGGGGCCCGACTATCCTCCCGGTCCCTTTGACGTTTGGTTTCTCGCTCTATTTTGTGGCCGGAATTTGTTTTTTTACTTGTGAAGTTTTAATTTCCCGTGTTTTTCCTTCGAAGTAATTGAAATTTCCAAACGTTTAACTTCATATTTTTTTCTCAGCCCCTTGAAAGATTTGGTTTATGTCCGCCCCCGAGCCTTTCAGTGTCTGCAATGGAAGACAGACATGCAATTCGATGTCATCAGCAAAGGAAGAACGTGCTATGGGTGACATCCTTTTTTAAGCAGAAGAGGATGAAACAAGTGGGAGCGATTTTCCTGGGGGTTTTCCGGAGAG
>NW_026465939.1:0-13191 GCF_026875155.1 Cherax quadricarinatus
TTAACCCTTTGACTGTTTCGGGCCCCCCCTCTATGAAATGATTCTATGTCGCCAAATATTAAAAAAAAAAAAAAATTTTTTTTTCTTATGAAAATGTTAAGATTATTTTTCTGAGTGTTTTAGTCCAAAAAAAAAATTTTTTGCCATCGGTACTTACCGAGATATAGAGCCATGAAGTTTGCAGAAAATGAGCCGCGTATGGCAACAGCGGCGACTGCCGCTCCCCCGGTTAAACTTTAGTTTACTTGTAATTGAAGGTTTTTTCAATCATCCTCCTCCTCCTTCTCCTCCTCCTTCTCCTCCTCCTCCTTCTCCTTCTCCTCCTCTTTTTCCTCCTCCTTCTCCTCCTCCTCCTTCTCCTTTCCTCCTCCTTCTCCTCTTCCTCTCCTCCTTCTCCCTCCTTCTCCTTCTCCTCCTCCCTCCTCCTCTCCTCCTCCCTCTCCTCCTCCTTTGTCTTGTGTGCGAGTGTGTGGCTTATAATTGTTTTGAGTCAGAGTCGGCAGCTGTAAAAGTGACATATTGTCTCATTCTCCTCCCCCTCCCGCCTTTCAAAAAATGGGGTCGGATGCTGTCCCCTCCCCCATCTATCTAATTATCTTTCTCCCTCATTCTATATCTTTCAATTGTCTCTCTTCTGTCGGGCCTATCTCTGTCTCCAGGTTACACATAAATACAAGTATACATAGTGTTAAATTCCCTAGGATAACCCCAAGAAATCCAGACAAAGTGCTATACTCTGCTTGAAGATGTGAGTTAAACGTGATGACACATTCTTGTGGCTCTCTCTGGGGACAGAGAGCTAGATGGACAGACAGGGAGCTTGACAGACAGACAAATAGACGGGACGAAATTGTTTGTGTACCAGCAAAAACAAAAGGGAGGGCGATGGTCATGTAATATTTCCTTATCAGCTCTACCCTCGTTTACACTCATCAAAGTCAGCTTTCAGATGTTTTTCCCCCCTTATTTGTCACTGTCATGGGGTGGACTTTTTTTTTTCTTGCTTCAAGGGAACAATATTATTACATCTTCTTCCTCCTCCTCCTCTTCTCCTCCCCCTTTTTCCTCCCCCCCTCCCTCCTCCTCCCTTCCTCCCTCCTCTTCCTCCCCTCCTCCTCCCCATTGCTTTTGGTCTCAAAACTCCCCCAAATTCATGAAATTGTCTTCACTGACAAATTCCATCTGTGTTTGAGCATCACTTGGGAAAAGAAGAGTTCCAGATTTGCTGGGGAATCACATATTTCTTACCGCTAGACATGCTGAAAAAGGACAACTGAAATGGCATTCCCACAATGCACCACTGGCTCCCCGATTTTTTTTATATGGTGCACACTGACCATGAAGACCCATTCTCTCACATGTGGGCCTACCAGCTTTCTCCTGCTTCATTTGAAGCTGCTAGAATTTATGCGTATAAATACGTCAGAAACATTGGCTCGTAAGACGTATTTATACGTCGGAAACAGTCAAAGGGTTAATTTAGCTTTGCTTTACAATGCCACATTTACAAACTTCCTTATTTTTATTATTCTCTTTCTATTGCCACTGCACCTACTGTAACATGCCATAAAAATTGTGTTCAAGACCAATTGTTATGGAACTTAACCATGACAAATTCACACTTATTAACCATACCACGGGTGGGGTTTGAACCCGTGAGTCATGTTGACGGATTTGAGGGGGCTTAAGCTAGAGTTTGTCACGGCCATGCTAGCAGGAGATTCATCTGTAAAAACTTGCATTTGTGGTCACAGTGGTGCCTATGCTAACTTTCCTATGGTCTAGATATATACCTAGTTGGATGAATCTTATTGAAGCTAGCTGGCCCAGTGGCTAACACGACGGTCTGAAGTTTTGAGACTCTTTGACTGTGGGTTTAAACCCCACCCGTGGTATAGTTTGTTTGCAATCATGTCAATACGATTTCGTGAGTCACACCTATTAAGGTACAAGTAAATACTTGAAAGTGCAAATTCATCACCTTCCACACCAGATGAGGTAGTTTCTAAGGTACAAGCTGGGGCCCGCTTTTTTCTCTGCTTTCCCACAGCACATTTCTCTTCCCATGCTTTGTAATCATCCTCCCAGCTGGGGCTCTCACCCTCTTCACCCTCTATAAATCTGGAAGAGGGTCCATCCTTGGGTCTTGCCCCACCTATGGGCTGGGACGGGGAGAGGCTAAGACGAACCATGGACCCTTCCACATCGGCTCCTGATGTTCCTGAAATGATTTAGATCGATTAGTAAGTTTTATACTGAGGCAAATAAAAGAAAATATATAGCTACATAATTTACGAGGAATCACAGGCATGCACCACAAATATCTACACTGCAAAACTGTTTTCACATACATCTTTCCTTAACCCCTTGAGGGTCCATCCCGTAGTTCTACGGGTCTGAACCCAAGGTTCATGCCATAGTACTACATCATGAGCTCAGCTCACTCAGATAAGTTGTGAGCAGTAAATTTGGGCCTAGATATGAGAGAATGCATCTATGTGGCAAGTGTGCACCACATAAACAAATCCTGCAGCAGGAAGGGCATAATGAGAAAAAAAAAACTATGACTGTTTTTGGATTAAAACAGCTACATTGTGGTGTATTTTGTATGGTTTTTACAGTTGTATTTGTGGTTTCTAGGTCTCATTTGATAGAATGGAAAATATATTAAAGAAATAGAGATGATTTTGATTGGTTTTAGTACTGAAAATAGCTTGAAATTGAGCTAAAAGTAGCAGAAATGTTTGATTTTTGCCAATGTTCAAGAATAAACCAATGATGTTATGCATCCAATACACATCAACTCGTGGGTCTAATATATGTTCACGAATGTGCTGATATTATTTATACAATTATTACAATATTGCATATGGGTAAATCTATTTTTTTGGTGTGAACAAAAATTCTTTATACGAATAAAAAATCAAAATGGAATTCATCTGTATTATTTTTATTATTATAATCAAAAAGAAGTGCTAAACCACAAGGGCTATACAGCGAATTCATCTGTAAAGCCTGGAAATGTAACTAATAGACAGCGGAAATGTTATTTTAGTGCCAGGAATGCCTGCATTGTTTATTCTAGACCCTATTTTTAAACTGGAATATTCTGAACTTTATGTGAAATTGGTCAAATTACCAATTTCTGATCACTTTACTGGTTAGTTGAAATAGTTGATTAGGAAGTTTCTTGTGCCCAATCGATAAAAATGAAGTGACACTAGCGAAATAGCTAAGTATTTGGTCAACTGGAATAATGTAATTGGCCTAAAATAGGAAACAAAGTGTGCAAAATCGTCAATGCATAAATATTGCTGATGCAGCAAAATTCACGATAGCATAATTTCATCAATTTTCCATCAAATTTCGTACTTTTTGTTTTATTACTTTCAGAAGAAGATTCTCTACCATTTCAAAAGAATTTTTTTTTTTTTAAATTCTTGAACCCTGTGGACAAATTTTAGATTAGGGGTCTGGACCCTGAAAGGGTTAATTCATTCTTAATTCTTTAAACAAAAGATACCTGTCCTTTCATAGTTGCCACCTATATTTCAAATGTGAATTTTGTTCCTATGGTAGAAGAGTACCCAAGATAACGTACATATAATCCATTCTTAACATATTTTATTCCTAAATCCATTTTTTGAGACCTCAAGTTGTTTACCTCCACCTTACAGAGAGTGTTTTTCATTGACAATACAAACAAACAAATTTTATTTCTTTGCAAGATTATATTGAGAATATGAAATTACAATAATGAGTTGCAGTGCAAAGAGAGCCACTATCATGCCTAGGCATTATGGGAAGACTTAATTTAATAGCTTGAAATCACATTCATCTAATAGCCTGCATATTTTCCCCTGAATCCCTATCATGCAATTTATTGCATATCTAAACTGCCATAAAAATATTTACCCCAACCTACTCAGTGAAACCATACAATCCTTAAGAGTAGCACATCTAGCAGAACTGAATGTTGTACTCGCTACACAAGGACATATGGTGGTGTGGATGATTCTAGGCTAATTTCATTCTAGTCCCTGTTTCGTGTACTAGTACAATGAGCAGTATTTTATATCATTGTGCCCATGAACATGTGGTATTGATCAATAACAACACTGCAACTAGTCCAGGACTCGAACCCATGCTGCTTTGGCCTGCCTCAAGGTGGGTGAAAACTCATGATGCCTTAATCCATGGGACCACATAATCCTTAACCATTTGAGGGTTTCAGCCGTACTAGTACGGCGTACGACCCAGGGTTTTTGACATATGTACTAGTATGCCTAAATTCTAGCACCCTCAAATCTAGTGAGAGAAAGATGGTAGGCCTACATATGAAAGAATGGGTCTATGTGGTCAGTGTGCGCAGTATAAAAAAAAATCCTGCAGCACACAGTGCGTAATGAGAAAAAAAAACTTTGACCGTGGTTTTGGAATAAAACAGCGAGTTTGCACTGTATTTTTGTATGGTATTTATTGTTGTATTCTAGTTTTCTTGGTCTCTTTTTATAGAATGGAAGACATATTACAGAAATTGAGATGATTTTGACTGGTTTTACAATGAAAAGTATCTTGAAATTGAGTGAAAGTAGCAGAAATGTTCGATTTTACCAAAGATCAAAAGTAAACAAATTATGCCAAGCGTCCAATACATGTCAACTGGTGAGTCTAATATTCTTTCACAAGTGCGCTGATATTATTTATACCATTTCTACACTAATGCAGTAGTCTGCATAACAGTAAATCATCTATTTTTTGTAAGAATAAAAATTCAAAGTGGAAAACCAAAGAAATATAAGAGGGGCCTGGGGATGTGACTAACGAACAAAGAACTTGTTATTTTGGTGCCAGGAATGTCTTTCTTGTTTATTCTGGGCCCTATTCGGAAATTGGCATCTTTTGAAATTTGTGTGAAATTGGCAAAATTGCTAAATTCTGACCACTTTATTGGATAGTTGAAATTGGTAAATGGGTGGTTTCTTGTACTCATTCGATAGAAAAAGTGGAGTTCTAGCAAAATAGTTATGACTTTTGTCGGCTAGTACATTGGAATTGGCCGAAAATAGGGCTCAAAGTGGGCAAATTCGCCAATGTGTAAACATCGTCGAGACAGCTAACTTCGCGAGAGCATAATTCCATAAGTTTTCCATGAAATTTCATACTTTTGGTGTTATTATGATCGGGAAAAGATTCTCTATCTTTTCATAAGAAAAACTATTTTTAATTTTTTTTTTAACCCTTTGAGGGTCGACAGGCCCTCTCCGAAACTCGTTCTCAGGGTCGGCCAAATTAAAAAAAAAAAAAAAATTATTTTCTCTTATGAAAAGATAGAGAATCTTTTCCCGATCATAAAGACACCAAAAGTTTGAAATTTGATAGAAAACTTACGGAATTATGCTCTCGCAAAGTTAGCGGTCTCGGCGATGTTTACGCATCGGCGATTTTGCCCACTTTGAGCCCCATTTTCGGCCAATTTTCACTGTACTAGTCGACAAAAAACATGAATATTTCGATAGAACTCCATTTTTTCTATCGAATGGGTGCAAGAAACCACTCATTTATGAAATTCTACTATCCAGTACAGTGGTCAGAATTTAGCAATTTTGCCAATTTCACACAAATTTCAAAAGATGCCAATTTCCGAATAGGGTCCAGAATAAACAAGAAAGACATTCCTGGCACTAAAATGACATTTCCTCTAGTCATTAGTCATGTCTCAAGGCCCCTCTTATATTCTTTTGCTTTCCACTTTGAATTTTTATTTTCACAAAAAATATAAGATTTACTGTTATGCAGACTACTGCATTAGTGTAAAAAATGGTATAAATATTATTGGTGCACTTGTGAAAGAATATTAGACTCACCAGTTGACGTGTATTGCACGCTTGGCACGATTTGTTTACTTTTGAATTTTGGGTAAAAATCGAACATTTCTGCTACTTTGAGCTCAATTTCAAGGCACCTTTCTTTGTAAAACCAGTCAAAATCATCTCAATTTCTGTAATATGTCTTCCATTCTATAAAATGAGACCAAGAAAACTAGAATACAACAATAAATACCATACGAAAATACACTGCAAAGTCGCTGATTTATTAAAAAAAAAATGGTCAAAGTTTTTTTTTTCTCATTATGCACTGTGTGCTGCAGGATTTTTTATAGACTGTGCACACTGACCACATAGACCCATTCTTTCATATGAAGGCCTACCAGCTTTCTCCCACTAGATTTGAGGCCGCTAGAATTTACGAGTACTAGTACGTCAAAAACCCCTACGCGTAAGGTGTACTAGTACGACGAAAACCCTCAAAGGGTTAAATTTGGCCGACCCTGAGAACGAGTCTTGGAGAGGGCCTGTCGACCCTCAAAGGGTTAACAGTACTAGTACATCAAACAGGGACTAGAATGAAATTAGCCGAGAGTCATCCACACCACCCTATGTCCTTGGGTAGCGAGTACAACATTCAGTTCTGCTGGATGCTGGATTGCGTGGTCCCGTGGATTAAGGCGTTATGAGTTTTTGCCCACCATATGATTGGTGGAATGATGAAGTAAAGGGTGAGATAAAAGAGAAAAAGGTAGCTTATGAGAGGTTTTTACAAAGTGGGAGACGGGCAACTTGTTAAAAAAAAAATATATATATAAATATATATATACAGTGGACCCCTTATGACCACCTTACGAACGCCTCACGTTACTTTAAATCTGCCATACGAAGCATTTGAATGCAAAAATTTTGCCTCGCTTCACGATAAAAAACTTGCCTTAGGTGATTCGTCCGGGACGCGTCCCACGTGTGGCCTCAGCTGCCCCGTGGGTGCCAGTGTTTACAAGCCAGCCAGTGCGGTCGCATCTAAGCATACATTCGGTACATTTCATATTATCACAGTGTTTTTAGTGCTTGTAACTGCAAAATAAGTCACCATGGGCCCCAAGAAAGCTTCTAGTGCAACCCTTTTGTAAAAAGGGTGAAAATTACTATGGAAATGAAGAAAAAGATAATTGCTAAGTACGAAAGTGGAGTGCGTGTCTCGGAGCTGGCCAGGTTGTATGCCAAACCCCAATCAACCATCGCTACTATCTTGGCCAACAAAACGGCAATCAAGGAAGCTGTTCTTGCAAAAGGTGCAAGTTTGTTTTCGAAACAGAGATCGCAACTGATAGAAAATGTTGTGAGACTGTTATTGGTGTGGATAAATGAAAATCAGACAGCAGGAGATAGCATCTCTCAAGAGATCATATGAGAAAAGGCTAGGAAGTTGTTTCAGCATAGTTGCTGATCCTCCTTTACATGTGTTGTATGTATAGATTAGTTGAGTATCATAGTACCATCCATGTGCTTTATATAGAAGCTCCCTAGGCCTGTGACTGTATGACGTCACGGGGCACAGCTTGAGGCAGTGAGACGAGCTGCCTTGCTCTCATTCGGCGTATAGACATCCAGGCAGTAACACATACGGCAGGCTGGGCCCATCCATTCCTTATCACAGTCTGACAATATATAGTGTTACCATCCAACAAGGTGTTTACCTTCAACCCTCATATCTCCTTAAGAACCCCTACGACAAATTGGTGGCAACGGAGGGCCTGTAATCCTGACGATTACAGCGATTTCTGGAGATAAATTTCTACTGAGACGGTCGCCATCTTGTGACTAGGCCTGCAGAGCAGGGTAACGCTCGACCTACCTCAAGCCAGCCAGCTACCCCCGCAAGTGTCTACCAGCCTCTACATTATTTACTGGTCAGTCTCCTTGTATTAGTGTTTATCTGCTTAGTTGCATCACTCCCGAGGGGTTGACCCGAGTTTTGCAAAGTAAGCCAAGCCAGCAACAAGTCTGTGGTGAGGGAGTCAGTCAGCCTAGCCTACTCCATCCAGTTTTTGCCTGCCAAGCCAGCTTTCCACCCCTGCTGTGCTCATCGTGAGAAGTTATCAAACCATTCTGTGTGAAGGGTTAAGCCAAGCCAGCCAGCAACTAAGCCAGGTGACTAACCGAGGTGACTAACCCAGTACTCAAGCAAACCACATGGGCACAGTCTTCTCATCGCTTTGTGCTTCAAGCTATACGCCGTTCTGAGTGCTTTTTCATCCCCGTGGTGTTGTGGTAATTCGTGGGTTTGTTTTTAAGCCAGCCGGCTTAGAAATATTTTCGCGCCAGTGAGGGTGTCCCCAGTTAGGCTTATGCCGTTCATCCCATAGGCCCACTCACCACGTGTGTCTCACCACTGCCCGGCCTCAGCCCTGCTTCAGCCCACTCACCCAACCACTACCACTGTGTTACTGTACCCTTATTACGGGTACTAGCACCATATTTTAAGGACCACATAGGGGGTCAAGAGCTAGAGTGTGTCTTCGTCAGTGGCGCCACCATTGAAAGCCTCCTGTGTGAAGTCTATCGTCGATGTAAGCGCAATTCTACGATCACGTGTGCAGAGGACAGTAGCCAGCCGCAAGACGACATAAACATCCTCCACCACCATCCACCACTTTCCACCTCATTCTTCACCAAGTCGTTACAGCGATAATATTTTTCATTGAGACATTTGCGAGTGTTGAGACATTTCTTTTTGTTTCCAGTGATTTCTTAGTGACATTCAGTAACTCTTGATTAGACTCAGTGTTTATTATATACTGTTTGCAATATTTTTTTATCTTCTTAATTCAGTGTTAATTTTTGTGCTATTATTTTATGCCTGTTGTGTTGTGTTTCTTTTTTTTATACACAAGAAGTAAGTACCTTAGTATTTTTCCTTTGTTGTGTGTGCAACATATGAGCAGTATAGATTTTGTTTCCACTTCAGAATCACCTTGTGTTCACAGTATTCCAGTGAATTAATTCAGTAATTTATTACCTTGTATTCTGCATCACAACTCAGTGTTGTCTGTTATATTTTCCTCCCAGAATTTGTGTATTCTTGCCAGTTTATTTCATTTTTCTCTGTGTGATGAATATTTTTGTGTTAATTCTTTCATTTAGCCAGTGTCTAATTTGTCTTATCTCTACAGACAATAGTGCCATTGTTTTGTGCAAGCAAGAAAATTATTTTTTCCAAATTTTTCACACATCAAGTTTCATAGCAAGAAAATTCTAGTATTGTGTTTATATTGATGTGTTGTGTTCTGCATCACTGTAAGTGTTCAACTTTTTTTGTTCTGTGTTTTTGCACCTATTATTTTTCATATTTCATTGAACAAATTCACTCTTAGTGCAATTTTTAAGTTGTTCATTTAAAGTAAATCATTCTCTGTTCAGTAAGCGTTGCTTAAGCTGCAGTTAAGAGTTAAAGTGTTCACTCAGTTCATTCCTTGCTAATATTTTCTTTTCTTGTAAACAGTGTTTTCTTGTGTGTGTAATTTTTTTTTATTATTGCACATTGACTCATTTTGCAATAATTCTTGTGCAAGCATTGTGTTGTCATTAAAATTTTTTTCTTTCAGAAATTTTATGTAGTGTGTGCAGTACTTTTGATTAGCAATTGTTATTTGCAAATATTGCTACAGTTTATTGCAGTGCCCAGTTATTATGGGCTCTGTTCTGTGCATAATATATTTATTCTTTGTGTGCCATTTTTAATTTCTTTTTAGTGAATTGTTTTCCCAGTTTTTACTAATTTTGCACAGTTTACATACCATAGTCCATTCCAACATTTAAAGATTGAATGCGTCATTTCTATTGCTTCGAATTTCTATTGCCCAGAGAAGTCAGACCAACTCACAGTGCCATTAATCCAATTTAAAGACAACTTTGAGCAACATAATTGAGTAAAGTACAAGTTCTTCATGATTTCGAAGTGTTGTTTATTCAGTTGAGTATTTTCTGTCGTGAGTTTCCTTGCTTAACGTGTGACCTGTCATTTTTAAATACTTATGAGAATAGTTAAGAATTCTTCCCATTTAAGTTCAATTTCGTGTGTTCCTCCAGTTAAGTTTTCTTTAGTTTCTCTAATTTTCTTGTTTTACATTTTGCAAACTGTTCAAATCTTCTAAGCGATGCCTCAGCACATGCTGCAAGTACCAAGACCAGTAAGCTCAACAGTTCACAATTCAAGTTAATCCTGTTCAAATAATAGGACAACTCAGACTTTAGCCTGCGTAATTTCAGTCGTTGATCTCCATATGATGCTATGCCTTTGTTCAATGGTAACCCACGACAATATAGAAGGTTGGCTTTAACGCTGTTCGAGCCAGAGCTCAGGCTCAGTGATGGTCTTCTCTGTGTGTTGTTTAATCAGGATCGGAAAGGAGAGTCTAGCCGTTTCTCCAGCGGCGCCCGCGCATGTGTACAACTTACTTCGTATGAAGGGGGGGGGGACTATCAAGATCTAAACCAAGGTGAGCAAGATTATGGATATAGTTAATCCATAAACTATTTTGAACCGTGTGCCGAGAAACCGATCCTTTGTCGTTTCTCAAAGAATTAGTGGGCACTGCTCCGAGGCAGAAGACGCATTAGATGAGGTTTGCCCTTAGTTTAATAAACTAATGTCCTTATTTGTTTAAAGAAAAAAAAACAGGTCAAAGTTCTAGGTACCTCCAAAGGACAATGTTTAACCAGCCCTTGAAGGGTTTGCTAAATTAGCCCCAGCATTCTGTGTTATCAAACAAACTAATGACACGACATCTATGTATGTGTACAATTCTAGTCCTCTTAAACTGCTACTATGACAACCGCTTGCAGTTCTCATCCTGTACGTATTTTTGTGTCCCGAGGGAACCTTCCCTTATCGTAATCTACTGCCCAACCTTTGTCTACTTCCTGTACGTCCTCTTGCTTTGTGCTACTGCAAAAACTCTCAACCTTAATCACTCGACGTCCATTATCCTAAGCCACGTGATAAAGTGCATCATTCCATAGCACCCGTTATAGTATGAACCGTACCCACAGTCAAAGACTTGCGGACAATTGTGCGTATCCGTGGCCATATGCCACTTAATTGTCCTGCATAGTCACCCTAACGGAGGCGTTCGTACTGATGATCGCGTACAGTCAGATCTTCCTACGGTACTTATCATCGAATACTCAATGACAGGGAAACATCTGAGTGCAATGCTCTCAACAACAGTCGTACTCTAGATTTTCCGTGGCCGTTCAACCGCAGAACCAGGAGAGAAACAGACGTTGTGGTTCTAAAACTAACCAGAACAGGCATCCATTTTCTTCCAATTCAGGGGAATCGAGGCGCCCAGTTCTACTCGTCCAGTCGTGACAGTAGGTGATAATCGAGTACACCATCCAGTTCTCAATTCCTATGAACCTTAGCCAGTCTTGAGAATGACAAACCCTGCCTGTGAGTTGGCTTCACACCTCTCTGACGTGAGGGAAATTTGGGGATGAAGTAACATGAAGTAGAAAAATGCTCTTTCTCTGATGACCAACCCACCTTTCTGTATTGCACATAACTCTAATGGAAACGAAGGTCCTTTGGTCAAGTTCTATCCATAATGTGCCGTCTAATGTGTCATGGACTCTGGTGAGCAGTTAATCTCATCAGAGTCTAGCTTGTTTAAGAGAAGAGTTACAACGAGTCCTCCTAGTAGAACCAACTACTGTAACCTCCCTTAGTGGAGTAGCTGGTTCCCTTCTGCGTGTCCGAGGTCAGACTTCGCTCACCTTTACTATCCAAGGTAGAGACTTTACTGCTGCTTTTCTTGTTGTCAACCCAGATTTACTTTCCCTGGTGACCTTCTACTGGGATTTGCTTCCATGCGAGACTTACGCATTGTGCTCGACCCTTACTGATGGCATGCCCAAATTGACGACTTGATCGTTCCTTTTTGGGGGTTTTACCAGCTTGGATCAGAAATCTGCCATACTGCCGCAGAGTATGATGTACGGATTAAGTCCTTACAAGCCAATGCATTTTCCAGTAGCGTACCCAAGCGGTCAGGCACTAGTAACTCTGTCACTCCCATCTGTGTTCCACCTACACCTTCAGATATGCAAGATAGTGTATTGCCTCAAGTGTCCAAGGACGCTCAGACTGCTTTGAGTGCTCAGCCTATCCCTGCAATGTCTGCTCTCCAAGTAGTAGTTTCTCCACAGGGGACGCCTTGTCGGAAAACGATTGCTTGAAACTAGTAATGCCATCCCCTTGTTGATGTCACATGCGGTCTGCAGAAAGACGTCTCTGTTGCGGCTAGTGCTCTCACTAGAGTGTCTGTTGTTCCTAGTGTTCCAGATGGTGATAACGTCCTAGTTGACAGTGATTCCTGCAAGGTCAAGGGTTTATTTGTTGAACCTTCCTTACACATTGTAAGAGACAGTAAGATCCTTTATTCCTTGCTAACACGTCGGGTCACAGTGTTTTGTCTAGAGCAAAACCCAAATTTATGACCTGGTTCACTATCCTTACCCTGTTCAAGTACAGGATGACGTGCCACCTGACCAGTGGGTCGGTGCTATTTCAACAGTTGAGACCTCATCCACTCCACTGGATCAATCCATTCCACCAGTTGAGGAGAAAGACTTTGCTCCCACTGACTTCCCAGATGAAGTCAAGCGTTTGTTGACGCTGTTGAACCCAAAAATCGTAAAGCCCTTGCCTTACCAGGTGAGAAGATGGGTATAACGAACTTTTTTGTTCCATCGTATTCCACTTGAACCTGGTATTAGACCTATCTATATACCTGCATACAGAATGCCTCATTCCCAAGTTGCTGTCGCAGAGGAATTGATCAATCAAATGTTCGATGATGGAGTTATTGCACCTAGCAATTCACCCTGGAATGCGCCCTTGATCCTAGTGTCCAAGAAGGACGGTACTTGGCGCCCGGTGTGATTGACTTTAGGAAGTTAAATGCAAAACTATTCCAGAACGCTTCCCACTTCCTGTACTAGGTGATCTTTTACGCATATCGGAGACAACAAAGTCTTCTCAAATGCCTGCAACTGTGGGGATATGAGTGAAATTTTAAAGGGCCCGCAAAGGGTTTGGGTTTTAGAGATTTAAGAATCGTAGTGGCATACATAGTGTGATAAGGCATGGTGAGGGCTGCCCGTTCAGACCAAAAAAAACGGCTGAAAAATATGTGAAGGAATTCAAGGAGTACATAGACAGTGAAGAACTGAAACCCGAACCCAAATGTTTAATTGCCCACGAAACAGGCCTGTTTCGGAAGAATTGCCAATAAGGACCTAACTAAGGGAAAAACATAGGAAATTCTTTGGCAGGCCTTTTTTTGTGTGGTGC
>NW_026465940.1:0-12696 GCF_026875155.1 Cherax quadricarinatus
ATTCCAAAAACCCTTTGTCCTTGTCAATTATTTGCCATTGACTTTCCGATATCCACCTCATTTTGCTATTATTAGTTCTCCTAGTACTCATATTACTACCCTGAGACTTCACAGTTTTCCCGCAAAAACCCATACCAGTAACTATTCCTAGTTTAAAAGACCAACACTCCCTCCACTGCATTGGCCAGTGCTCCCACCCCACACCTAGATAAGTGAACCCCATCCCTGCATACATGTCATTTCTGCCATAGAAGAGGTCCCAGTTGTCAATGAATGTTACCGCATTTTCCTTACAGTATTTGTCCAGCCAGCAATTGACACCAATTGCTCTGGACAAACCATTCATTTCCAACTCCTCTCCTTGGCAAAATGCCACATATGACAGGTTTCCCACCCTTCCTCCTAATTATCTCTATTGCTGACCTATACCTGCTAATCAGGTCCTCACTCCTACGTCTGCCACATCGTTGCCTCCAGCACTGAGACAGATAATGGATTGCTCCCATTACATCTCATGATGTCATCCAGACGGCTAACAATATCCTTCATCCCTGCCCCAGGAAAACACACTCTCTGCCTCCTACTCCTGTCCTTCAAGCAGAATGCCCTATCATGTACCTAATCTGGCTATCCCCACAACAACAATGTTTTTACCTTCCTTTGCGTCGTCCGTCGTGATGCTCGAGTAGTCGACTCACATTCGCCAGGTAGCATTACACCACTTGTAGAATTCGTCAAGACGTTCTCGATGGGTCTTCGTTGGGGTTTCTAGGGATGTCCACTCACGTCTGCCAATGCTTCTTTGGTGCTCGTTTGTGCATTCCCAGTAGAACACTCACATTCGTCGGGTAGCACCTAGAATGGGTTGGAAGTTTCCACGGAAGTCTTCTGGTTTCTCGTTGTTTCTGCCTCTCCAACCGTTTTCTTGATCTTCAGCTTGGTTCCATGTTGCCCGGCCACTGACCAAGCTCCCCTCTTAACCTGGGGACTCACAACAGGAGGATTACTACGAATCCTCTTGTTCTCCTCCGTTAATCGCCGTATCTCCATCTTAGCAACTCTGAGCTCTTCTCTCAGCTGCTGGTAAAGTTGCTCAAGAGAGGGCATCCTGGTTCCGATTCACAGAGAGCACACAAACAGGTCTTCACAGAGCTAAGTACACGTCACCACTGACTAAGTACACGTCACCACCATGGTGGTACACCACCACCATCAATCTTGAGTAGAATACGGCATATGAACGAACGAACGAAAGTTCAGGTAAGATCCCAAATGGGATGAGCGGGGAAGACGGGACAGACGAAGAATAGTGCTGGAGAGGAGTGTTCTTAGTCGTAGAAATAGAGCCAGGGCTTAACCCAGCAGCAAAGGCGATCGTGGGACAGATATTGAAAAGAGAAATTCCGGTTCTTCTGTTGGGACTCCGGTGGGGTGAGCTGGGAGTAAGGGACTTGCGACGTTTAGAGCTAGAGAGGAGTGCAGAACTGAGTCATGTCTTAACCCAAAAAGCTAAGGCGAACGTGGGTCAGAGAATGGTACCTGTCTTAGAAGGTACCTGTCAGCGGATCCAGGTTATTTGTAAGTAGGGTTAGGAGCAGGATCATGCAAGGAGTAAAAAAGGTTGTGTTGGTTTGTGGGTCTGCGAATGTCTTCGTCAAGGAGAGAGGTCCAGTAGTCATGTCGTGTCTCAAGTTGTCTATCTGTCTGTCACTGAGCCTCTTCCAGTACAGATTCAGCGCAGGGACGTCTAACTGGCATGGAGAGACTCGCTTGTGGCGAAGTCCTCCCATCTGACATCAAGCACCCAGCGCAGCGCCTTGTTCTGGACACGCTGCAGTTTAAGTAAGTTTGTTTTTGCTGCAAGAGAGAGGGCTAGAGGAGAGTAAGTTAATCAGAGGACGTATTAGGGATTTGTAGAGGTGTAGTTTGGTGCGTTGAGAGGCATGTTTCAGCTTGTAGAGGCCCCAAGGGCCTTACTAGCTATTGCATGCCTTGAGTGAATGTGTCCGGTAAACGAAGAAGGTAGTCAAGATTAACGCCAAGGACAGTGACAGATGTGTGATAGGGAAGTAAGTGCGGGTGTCAGCTGTTCTGAGTTCGACAGGTAATGGAGGATCACGTTTCCTGTAGTTAAAATACGTAATGCTGGATTTTGCTGCATTGGTTTTGATCCTCCATTTTTGTTCCCAGATGGCTATCCTGTCAACCTCATTTTGTGTTTTGTGTGTGAGTGTATCTATATTGGCATGAGTGATAAGTTGGTAATGACGTCTGCATAGGCTAGTGTGATGAGTTGTGGTATATAGGGTGTTGGAAATGTCGTTAGTGTATAAAATGTAGAGGGTAGGGGAAAGGACAGATCCCTGGGGTACTCCACCATTTAGTGTGAAGTAGTGTGAAGTAGCCTTGGAATTTGATTCTCATGGTACGGCCGTCTAGGAAGTTGCAGAGGAGTTTACGAGTATTGAGAGGCAGGTTGAAGTTAGTGCAGAGTTTGTACTTGAGCCCCTCGTGCCACACAGTGTCAAAAGCTTTTTCAACGTCTTTTGCAACCAGGGCTGTCCTGTTTCTTTGTTTTGTGTTTATGTGGATGTAGTTGAGAATGATGTTAATGGCATCCTGTGTGGATCTGTGTGTTCTGAAGCCAAACTGGCCATCTGAAAGTAGAGAATTATGTTCCAGGTATCTGCGAAGGCGATGATTAATGAGTTTTTCAAAGAGTTTTCCTAAAGTTTCGAGGAGGCTGATAGGCGATAGTTTTCTAGGGTCAGAGTGGTCTTTATTGGGTTTAGGAAGTAGGATAGCAGTAGCAGCTTTGAAGAGGGAAGGGAAGTATCCAGAGGCAAGGGAGGCATTGAGGAGGTTTGTGTAGGCAGTAATGATAGAGTCAGGAAGGTTTTCAGGATAATATGGTTTAGGCCAGAGGCACCAGGAGCCTTTGGAGGAGGTGTCTGAGGAGAGTTTTAATGTCTGTGTTGGTGAAAGGAGTGTCGAGTTCTTGGGAGGAGGTAGAGTGTAGATGTATGTGCTGTCTGGTGTTGTTTCTTGTGTGTGTGCAGTTTCCAGTGTTCTATGTTCTGAATGTGTTGAATAACGTTAGGGCGAGGTGGGTGAGGGTGGAAGATGTCTCCCAGATGTGTTTGAAGATGTTGGTAGCAGCCTGTGGGTCTGAGATGTGGTGTGTTGTGGGTGATGTGTTTGAATTTGTTGGTGGGAGTAGTGCCTCTGATTTTTTTGATAAAGTTCCAGAAGGCTTTAGTGTTTTTAACAACGCTGCCTGTCCGCTTGTTGTATTAGTCGTGACCAGTGATTGTTGTGGTCTTGGTCTAGGCTGTGTAAAATGTTGTTTCTAAGGTAAGTGAGATCTAATCGGACTTGATTAAATCTATGTGTGTTGTAGAGGAAGCGGTTGTGGTAGCAGATAATAGTCTCTTTGTTCTGAGTGACGGTTTGAAGGAATAACGAGTGGTGTGAGTTTTCTTTGGTATTGCGATGTTGGCTGCTTGTGTAATGGTGTCCTGGATGAGATCAAGTTGAGTATCGATGTCAGAGATAGGTTTTGTTGTTTGTAGTCATAGGTGAGGTTAATATTGTCTATGTGTTGTTTGAAAGCATCCCAGTCAGCGTTCTTGTAGGAGAATGAAGGTGTGGTTGGAATGAGGATAGGGTTGGGATGACTGGGATGTGATCAGAGCCTGTAATAGGGCCAGGTGAGATGTAATGTTGAAATAGAGAGCTGGCTCGGTTTGCCAGAATGATGTCTGGTTGCCTTGGCCCGTGTGGTTGAAGAAGGTATTGAAGTCTGGGCCAAGATGAATTAGGTGTTTATGGTTTGTGAAGTTGAGTAATTGGTGACCAAGTTGGTTGTTACTGGTGTGATGAAAGGCAATGTGTTTGGCATTCATGTCAGCTAGTAGTAAGTTGGTGTGTTGGTGTAGTTGAAGACTAAGGAGAGGTCGTGTATGTTGAGATAGTGTTTGGCGAGCATAGGTGGTGAAAAAGATAAAGGGGCCAAGGTGGGTGTGTATTCTGACCGCAAGACAGTGTTGGTGAATAAAAGGGATTGGGAGAAATTCATGTTTTATGTTGAAATTGACAAGGATGGCAACCCCATCGTGGGGATCATAGGGGGACTGTAGTGCAGTATAACCATAAAGGCGGATACATTGAGGGGCTTTGAGGCAGGTACTGTTTAGCAAAACAATATCTGGCCTCTCTGCTTCAGGAGCTCGGCCAGTAGGTGCTAATTGTAAAGTAAGAAACGTACGTTGAACTGAATCACCTTAAACGTGATTAATGGTTACGTCTTAGCAAAGTTAATGTCGGGGGAGGAGTTTGGATTAAAGCCCGTGATAGTGGTGCCATCAGTGGATGTGTGTTTGTAGGTGCTACGGACCCGTTTCCTGGAGGGGGAGGAAGAGATGGATCTGTTTTTATGTTCTTTGGTCTGTCCGTTAGAAGTTGGGTAGGTTTAGGTTTGAGTGGATTTTGTCTGGAGGAGGTGGAGTTGGACCTGGATGAGGTTTTGGTTGTGGTGGAGTGGGCGAAGGTGGATGCAGAGGAAGTGGAAGTTTTGGTAAGCTGTGAGGAATGGAAGCTTTGGAAGGGGATGAAGTGGGTAAGGAACTGGGGGAGGGTGGTCGTAGCAGTAGCAGTAGGGGTGTTGGTGGGAGGTGTAGAAGTGAAGAGAGGTAGTGGAGAGGAGTAGCTGGTGGGAGTAGGAAGTGGGGGGGTGGAGAGGAGGAAGGAGGGAGAGGTTGTAGGAGGCTTCGAAGAGAAGCAGGAAGGAGGGATAATTAAAGAGGGAAGATTGTTAGCAGACAAGATTAGGTTAAGGACATGTGAGTAGTCTGATGGTAAGCTTGTGAGATTACCATCGCAGAGTGGGCAGCAGTGGCAAGTTGACAGTTAGTTTTGTAGTCTAGTGTGGGTGTAGAAGGAGAAGTGCTTGTAGTCTGTGTGTTGGTGTTTGATTGTGTGTAAGTAGAAGAGGTAGACCAAGTGCGTGGGGAGGCCCAGCATTGGGGGTAGGGGAGGGAGGTGTGGAAGGGGAGGGAGGTAAGGAAGGGGAGGGAGGAGCAGGGAAGGGGTTGGGGAGGGAGGGAGGTTGGTTTCTCTGAGGGAGGAGAGAATGTGCTTTCTAGAAGGGCAGGAATTTGCAACTGCAGTGTGTGACCCGCCGCAGTTAGAACATTTAAGGGTGAGGTTGCAAGTATTCCAGAAGTGGCCAGTGCTGAACATCTGGAGCAGACTTGTGTAAATGTGCATGTGTTTTTTTGTCGTGGCCGAATTTGTAGCATTTAAGACATTGTGTGATTGGGTGAAAGTTCGGAGTGAAGAGAGTCATTTGGAGGAATGCGGATGGTCTTGGCAAAGATTCCTTGACTGAAGAGTGTAGAGGCGTCCAGCAGGAGTAGAACAGCGTATTTTGAGAATGGTAGAGTTTTCTGGTCTGTAAATATCGTCAACAGAGACTTGTATCTAGTACTGATATCTTTATTAAGTCTTCTTTGTCTGTGTCATAGGCTGTCAGGAGAGAGTAGTCTACGTGTTTTAGCAATGACTGTGCTTTTGGCACGGTGCTCAGGAGTCCAAATAATGGTGGAAGCCTGCGTTGAGAAGTTTTGTCTGGTATCGCTTGAGGTGTACGCTTCGTAGAATGTTTGTCAAGAAAGGAGTTTGAAGCCTGAGTTGGTTTTGAAGACTTTAAGTTTGAGGTGCACCAGTGATCTGATATAATAAATTTTCCGGACAGATAGTGGCATCAGGATTAGAAAAATTTGAGGTTTAGCGAGAAGGAATTGGATTTAGTAGAAGCAGAGGCAGGTGTGGGAGGTTGGGGGAGAGTGGAAGGGGGTGGGAGGTGGAAGGCAACGAAGGCATCGTCTAATTACGAAAAGATGTAATTGGAGGTGACAATCGGCAAAAGTGAGAGTACTCAGCTAGGCAAGTACGTGTAAGTAGACACACGTACTTGCTGGCGCAGGACACTGAGGAGGTGAACTGTAGCTTGATGGAGCACTGTATATCCTGAGTGGTGGCGAGACTGGCTGTATGGCGTGCAGTCAACAGGCGAAGAGAATTCAGGCAGCAAGAGGCTTCCTGCCCTTCGGTCGGCAACCACCGACGCACCAATCCTGATGGTGGAGAGGAAGACGAAGGTCCAGCAAGCACTGCTCAAAGCACTACTCAACACGGGGTAATTTCGAGAGAGGCGAGATCGTCGATGTGTTAGGTAAGCACACGTCACCACTCGAGCTAAGTCGCTTGATCGCTTGCAAACAAAAGACCACGGCATATGAGCGGAGAAGCAGCTTATAAACTGTATGGCAGGAGAGGTGCAGCAGTCATAGGTGGTGTCACAATTGTTCAATGTGGAAGTAGGTCGTGCCCAAGAATTAGGCAAGCGAAGAATTCTTGGGCACGACCTACTTCCACATTGAACAAATGTGACACCACCTATGACTGCTGCACCTGTCCTGCCTACGGTTTATAAGCTCCTCCGCACGTATGCCGTATTCTATTCAAGATTGATGGACTGACCACATCGACTCATGGTTGAGGGACTGATTACCTCATTCTCCTCCTGTTCTTCTAGATTCTCCTTTGTATGGACTGATGAAGCCACTGTGTGGCGAAACGTTTCCTCAATAAAGATACCCAAGAGTTGCACATGTGTCTAATTTATCAACGTGTCGGTTCTCTGAACCATTCATCTACAATAACGTCATGATATACACTGCCCCGGGTGGAGTGTTACAAAAAACGCGATCTGTAATAATGATAGAGATCTCCAGTGAATACTAGAAAGGACTGCCCCACTAGCATCCAGCCTGTTACTGGGTTTTTGTAACAAGTAGTCAGTATCCTGGTCCAATTATCCCTTAGAATTTAATAGTAAGATTCAATAGTGCTTCAGGATTACAACTGGTTGGCTACTAACTAAAGAAATTAAAATTTAAGAAGTTTATTAATAAAGTTGTCTAAGTGGACAATATCAAATTAAATCAAAGTAATCAATTTAATATAATATAGAGTACAAGTTCCTACACTTCTCTCGTGTACAGTAGTATTGTGCTGAAGGTACTTATCATTTCTTCATTACTTTTAAGTACCGTCTGGTACATTGTCAACATTTAAGAACATAATACTAATATATACAAGTGAGTATGTGTGTAAGTGCTCTAAGTAGTTCGCTATGTCTCAAGACTCGACTCGACCATTGACTAACTAAAAGTCCACTCATTAACTAACTTCTTGACCAACCTGGCAATAAGAACAGCTTGCTTGAACAGCAAAACGACCGATTCGCCGAACAGCAATATAACAAGCAGCAGCAACACAGAATCAGGAACAAGGAGATAGCATAACGACCCTAAGTAGGGACAATCAGCAGATCCTCCACAAAAGTCACAAAACTCCCATACTACTGAATCTAAGTTCAGCATAACAAAATAGCAGACTGTGACGGTGCACAGATTCCAGTACAAATTAGGTCAGAGCTAACAGCTCAGGACCTGATTTTTCTCGAGTGTCTGTGTGACACACAACCTCAGTAAAACGTCGAAAATCACTAAGTCTAGGCTATGCTCTGTGAACGGAGTTACACAGAACTAACAACAAGAGAGAGACAGAGATGATGTTCCAACAAGGGCCAGCAAGGGAGAGCTGGAGAGGGACTTCTTGGAATCATCGTCAACCAGAGAGAGAGCTTGCCAGAGGCAATGCAGTCTCCTCATCCAGGTAAGGTGTGATCACCCGACCCTAATCACGTGACTCTCCGTGGACTGCTGCTGCCCAGCAACTACAGAGAAGCCGGCAGCGAAACAAGCGAGGCGGTAGTTACAGTAGTTAGACAATGTGGCAGCTACTTAACACTCTCGAGCAATGAACACTGAATAAGGTGTAAATGTTACATCCTACCTAATAATAAAACTAAGTCAAATAATAATATAAAGCAATATATTTACGATTTAGCTAATGTTGCAAATATCAGCAATATAAAATTATATTAACAGGTAATATACATTATATACATTGTGACCCATTCAGGGGTCGCAATGTGGAGTAACATCATGACACACACTGCCCTGGGTGGAGTAATATCATGACACATACTGCCCAGGGTGGAGTAATATCATGACACACACTGCCATGGGTGGAGTAACATCATGACACACACTGCCCCAGGTGGAGTAACATCATGACACACACTGCCCCAGGTGGAGAAACATCATGACACACACTGCCCTGGGTGGAGTAACATCATGACACACTGCCCTGGGTGGAGTAATACCATGACACATACTCCCATGGGTGGAGTAACATCATGACACACACTGCCCCAGGTGGAGTAACATCATGACACACACTGCCCCGGGTGGAGTAACATCATGACACACACTGCCCAGGGTGGAGTAACATCATGACACACACTGCCCCAGGTGGAGTAACATCATAACACACACTGCCCCAGGTGGAGCAACATCATGACACACTGCCCCGGGTGGAGTAACATCATGACACACACTGCCCTGGGTGGAGTAATACCATGACACATACTCCCCTGGGTGGAGTAACATCATGACACACACTGCCATGGGTGGAGTAACATCATGACACACACTGCCCCAGGTTGAGTAACATCATGACACACACTGCCCCGGGTGGAGTAATACCAGGACACATACTGCCCTGGGTGGAGTAACATTATGACACACACTGCCATGGTTGGAGTAATATCATGACACACACTACCCAGTGTAGAAACATCAATGACACACACTGCCTGGGTGGAGCAACATCATGACTCACTGCCCTGGGTGGAGTACCATCATGACACACACTACCCCAGGTGGAGTAACATCATGACACACACTGCCCCAGGTGGAGTAACATCATGACGCACACTACCCTGGGTGGAGTAACAAAATGACACACACTGCCCCAGGTGGAGTAACATCATGACACACACTGCCCCAGGTGGAGTAACATTATGACACACACTGCCCCGGGTGGAGTAACATCATGACACACACTGCCCCGGGTGGAGTAACATCATGACACACACTGCCCCAGGTGGAGTAACATCATGACACACACTGCCCCGGGTGGAGTAACATCATGACATGCCCCGGGTGGAGTAACATTATGACATGCCCCGAGTGGAGTAACGTCATGGCACACACTGCCCCGGGTGGAGTAACATCATGAACACACTGCCCCAGTGGAGTAACATCATGACACACACTGCCCCTTGTGGAGTAACACCATGGCACACACTGCCCTGGGTGGAGTAACATCATGACACACACTGCCCTGGTTGAGTAACAGCATGACACACTGCCCTGGGTGGGTAACAGCAGACACACACTGCCCTGGGTGGAGTAACAGCATGACACACACACTGCCCTGGGTGGAGTAAACAGCATGACACACACTGCCATGGGTGGAGTAACATCATGACACACACTGCCCTGGGTTGAGTAACAACATGACACACTGCCTGGGTGGAGTAACAGCATGACACACACTGCCCTGAGTGGAGTAACAGCAATGACACACACTGCCTGGGTGGAGTAACAGCATGATACACACTGCCTTTAGTGGAGTAACATCATGACACACACTGCCCTGGTGAGTAACATCATGAACACACATGCCATGGTGGAGTAACATTATGATACCACACTGCCCTGGGTGGAGTAAAA
The DNA here is from genome assembly GCF_026875155.1 of Cherax quadricarinatus. NCBI lineage: Eukaryota > Metazoa > Arthropoda > Malacostraca > Decapoda > Parastacidae > Cherax > Cherax quadricarinatus. The sequence continues at coordinate 9,711 of NW_026465940.1, forward strand.
TCATGACACACACTGCCATGGGTGGAGTAACATTATGATACACACTGCCCATGGGTGGAGTAACATCATGACACACACTGCCATGGGTTGGAGTAACATTAATGATACACACTGCCCTGGGTGGAGTAACATCATGACACTGCCTCTGGTGGAGTAACATCATGAGACACACGGGCCTGGGTTTTCCGGAGTTTACCGGAGAGGGTTTCGGGGGTCAACGCCCTCGCAGCCCGGTCTGAGACCAGGCCTCATGGTGGATCAGGTTCCGATCAACCAGGCTGTTACTGCTGGCCGCACGCAAGCTGAGGTACGAACCACAGCCCGGTTGGTCAGGTACTGACTTTAGGTGCCTGTTCAGTGCCTTCTTGAAGACAGACAGGGGTCTATTGGTAATCTCCTTATGTATGCTGGGAGGCAATTGAACAGTCTTGGGCCCTGATTATATTATTAAAATCAAGGGGGAAGCGCTAAACCCGGAGGATTATACAGCGCCTGGGGGGGATGTGGAAGGCATTCAGGCTTAATTCGGGGAACTGGAGCACAGATCCAATTCCCTAAATCAGAGCCCTTCACCAACATCAAGGAACCTTCCTTGAGGGGACTTGGGCCCTGAGCACTTATTGTGTTGTCCTCAGTGTACTCGTGGCGCCTCTGCTTTTCATCGGGGGAATGTTGCATCTCCTGCCGAGTCTTTTGCTTTCATATGGAGTGATTTTCACGTGCAAGTTTGGTACCAATCCCTCCAGGACCTTCAAGTGTATATTATCGTGTATCTCTTTCGCCTGCGTTCGAGGGAATACAAATCAAGGATCTTCAACCGTTCCCAGTAGTTTAGGTGTCTTATCGCACTTGTGTGTGCTGTGAAAGTTCTTTGTACACTCTCCAGGTCTGCAGTGTCGCCAGCCTTGAATTGGGCCGTTAGTGTACAGCAGTATTCCAGCTTAGAGAGCACAAGCGATTTGAAGAGAATCATCATGGGCTTGGCGTCCCTAATTTTGAAGGCTCTCATTATCCATCCTATCATTTTCCTAGTGGATGAGGAAGATTCCATTGTTGTGGTCTTTGAAGGTGAGATCCTATGACAAATCACTCCAGGTCTTTCACATTACTTTTCCGCTCTATTGTATGGTTAGAGTAATAGTGGAGTAACATCATGACACACACTGCCCTGGGTGGAGTAACATCATGACACACACACTGCCCTGGGTGGAGTAACATCACGGCACACACTGCCCTGGGTGGAGTAACATCATGACACACTTCCCCCGGTGGAGTAACATCATGACACACACTGCCCCGGGTGGAGTAACATCATGACACACACTGCCCAGGGTGGAGTAACATCATGACACACTGCCTCGGGTGGAGTAACATCATGACACACACTGCCCTGGGTGGAGTAACATCATGACACACATTGCCCTGGGTGGAGTAACAACATGACACACACTGCCCTGGGTGGAGTAGCAACATGACACACACTGCCCTGGGTGGAGTAACAACATGACACACACTGCCCTGGGTGAAGTAACATGACACACACTGCCCTGGGTGGAGTAACATGACACACACTGCCTTGGGTGGAGTAACAACATGACACACACTGCCCTGGGTGGAGTAACAACATGACACACACTGCCCTGGGTGGAGTAACATGACACACACTACCCTAGGTGAAGTAACATCATGACACACACTGCCCTGGGTGGAGTAACAACATGACACACACTGCCTTGGGTGGAGTAACAACATGACACACACTGCCCCGGGTGGAGTAACAACATGACACACACAGCCCTGGGTGGAGTAACATCATGACACACACACTGCCCTGGGTGGAGTAACATCACGGCACACACTGCCCCCGGTGGAGTAACATCATGACACACACTGCCCCGGGTGGAGTAACATCATGGCACACACTGCCATGGGTGGAGCAACATCATGACACACACTGCCCTGGGTGGAGTAACATGACACACAATGCCCCGGGGGAGTAACATCATGACACACACTGCCCCGGGTGGAGTAACATCATGACACACACTGCCCTGGGTGGAGTAGCAACATGACACACACTGCCTCGGGTGGAGTAACATCAAGACACACACTGCCCCGGGTGGAGTAACATCATGACACACACTGCCCAGGGTGGAGTAACATGACACACCCTGCCCTGGGTGGAGTAACATGACACACACTGCCCTGGGTGGAGTAACATGACACACACTGCCCTGGGTGGAGTAACATGACACACACTTCCTTGGGTGGAGTAACAACATGACACACACTGCCCTGGGTGGAGTAACAACATGACACACACTGCCCTGGGTGGGGTAACATCATGACACACACTGCCCTGGGTGGAGTAACATCATGACACACACTGCCCTGGTGAGTAACAACATGACACACACTGCCTTGGTGGAGTAACAACATGACACACACTGCCCTGGGTGGAGTAACATCATGACACACACTGCCCTGGGTGGAGTAACATCATGACACACACTGCCCCGGGTGGAGTAACATCATGACACACACTGCCCTGGGTGGAGTAACATCATGACACACACTGCCCAGGGTGGAGTAACATCATGACAACACACTGCCCTGGGTGAGTAACATCATGACACACACTGCCCAGGGTGGAGTACATCATGACACACACTGCCCAGGGTGGAGTAACATCATGACACACACTGCCCTGGGTGGAGTAAAAATCAACACACAGCCCTGGGTGGAGTAACATCATGACACAAAAAAAAATGCCCTGGGGATAAAATCATGAACACACTGCCCTGGTGGATAACATCATGACACACACTGCCCAGGGGGGAGTACACTGACACACATGCCCCCGGGGGGGGTAACACATGACACACACTGCCCCGGTGATAACATCATGACACCAAACCCGCCCTGGGGGGAGTAAAATCATGAAAACCCCACTTTTCCCTGGTGGAGTAACATCAAACACAACCCA